>OVBA01002360.1:0-35064 GCA_900406435.1 Lepidium aucheri | reverse complement strand
CAACCAAAACACGCGGAAACAAGAGACTTACCTTAAGTAGAAACCGAGTGAAACTTTAATGTGTTGATTTTCTTTTAAATGTGTGTTTAATTTTCGTATCTTGCATCATGAATTCTGCGCCATTCAAGCTTCATTTTAGTGATTTGATTGCATAATTGTAGAGCTAAATTAGCTCCATTTTCTGCCCATTGAAGGCACCACCAACGAGCTATATATAAAGCTCCTTGCAGTTTTGTATTTTTTACACAAGAATCAATAAAGCTAAAGTTTTCTTTCAAAGTATTGGCCTTCTAATTCTCTTTGAGGAGTCAAGAGTTTAGTCGAGATCAAGCCTTGTGAGGAGTCCAAGCCTTGATCAGACCGAGATTATCAAAGGAATCACCACCCTCCTTTGTGGTTCTCATCCGCAACCTTCCGCACACGCACCAACTGTAGAGGATCGACTCTTGAAGTCTTCTCCACCGGTTCCATCATCACACGGCTATAAGGATTGATCCATTGAGGTCTTCTTAAGGTCTTTATCAAGCCACATCACACGGCGAGGCACATATCAGATTTGGTATTTATGAGTGACACAAATGCGAAGTTAGTGGGTGCTGTAGGTCATGTGTATCCACAAGCTTATCATGGGTTTTGCATATGGCATATGACACATGTCTCGGAATGTGAAAAAGCACGCACCAAAGTCCAACAAAGCAATAGTAGCAACCAAATTCATTGAGTGCAGTAAGCAATACACAAAGCATGATTTTGACCGTCTATATACTGTTTTCGTTTCGAGATATCCAGTTGCAACTAATTATCTGAAGGAAACTTGTGACAAAGAGAAGTGGGCAAGGTGCCATTTCCCGAGTGAAAGATACAACATTGACACAAGCAATATTGTTGAATCACTCAACAGTGTGTTCAATGAGGCAAGGACTTACTCTTAATCCCAATGTTGAATACAATCATGAAAATATTTTCTCGGTGGTGGACTGAACGTGGGTTGGAGACAAAGTCTGGCGGGATTGGAAACAAATTGGTGCCTTTTGTTGAGACTTTAATGCACAAACAGTGGGGTGGTATTGAGAAGTTGAGAGTGACGCCACAAAGCAGTTAGCAATTGACTGTTGTAGGTTCTGATGGGAAGTCATATGGAGTGGACCTAGAAGAGAAAATGTGTGCATGCAGAGTGTTCGATGTAGAGAAGTATCCTTGTCTCCACACATTATCTGCATACATTTTTCACAGAAAGTCGGAGGTTAGATCACGTAGAATCTTCACATTGCGGGAGTTGTATTGTAAATGGTACTGGTCTGAGCTGTGGGCACTTGCATATGTCGGTTCAATTTTCCTAGTCTGGATATATCTCAGTGAAAAGTCCCGGATGAAATAAAAAACAAAGAGATCATACCTCCAGACCGGGTTGTTAAGGTGGGAAGAAAGAAGGTTAAAAGGTTCCCATCAGCTGGAGAAAAACGTCCAAGGGCTAAGAGGCGAAGTAGATTTGATACATGTTATTCATAGACAAATTGTAATGTTAGACTAAGAGTGCTTGTTAGACAATATATTTCGTTTGGACAATTTATGTTTTATTATCTTTGAGATGTTGGACCTTGAGATTTGCTTCAATTGCATAATCTTGCTTGTTAGACTGTGTAATTGAATATTTTGTTTGAACAATCTTTCTAATCATGTCAAAGTCCCTTTTAAAACATATTGGTGAACACACTTTCAAATGAACTTTGTTAAAACACGATGCTGCTTTGTTCCATACACTTTTAATGTCACTTTGTAAACAAGATATAAGTTCGGAATCAATTTTTCACAAAACATATTATTTTTAAATTTGAATACAATAATTCGAAGACATTAACATATATAATACGAAATTTGAATGTATAACCAATATAATCAATGTAAAAAAGTTTAGTATAACTAAGATTAGTAGAAATCAACAAAAGTATAACTCTGTTGCACTTTCGTAAACCCATTTACCACTGTATAACTTTGTTTTAATTTGTGTGGGACCCAAACTAAAGTTTACGCGGCCAATTGAAATTTTTCGGTGGGCTAATTGGAATTTTCATTTTAAATTTCAAAATAATTGGGAATCTCTCTCTTCATCTTGTCAATATAATACTTTCCCTTTCGTCTCTCTCTTCTTTCATCCAATCTTCTATTCTCGCGAAGCAAGAGAAAAAATCTCAAAATCGCTTGGGTCATCTCTCTTTTAAATCGGTAAGCATTCTATTACAAATTGGTTAACTTTATTCTATTTACACGATTTCTCTAAACAATCACGATATTTAATTTGGATTTTGTTTGTCATTTAGTACTTAATGGTGTCAGCTCCAACATCAGACAATGAGGACTCAGCGACTGAAGAGATGAAAACATTCGTAGAGGGTTTTAGCCGACATCGCTTGGGGAATTTTGGAGAAGTACCCTTGTGGTGGGAGGATCTACATGAAGTAGACTAAGGAACCTCTGGTTAAGAAAGTCTACTTCTTTTGCACAGAATACAAGGTACGCGTAATCTATAAACTGGAGTGAGTTATTGAGAACACTGTTGGGTACTCAACACTGTAGAACTGCTTTATCTTGTTTACAACTAGAACAACATGATGCATTGCCGCCAGAGCTGCATGACGCAATTCAGGGAGAGTGTGAACATCTCAGGTGGAGTGTGAACAGACTTGAAAAGAGGGTTGCGGAGCAGGCCATTGCACTAAATGAGAACAAGGTGCGTTTTGACAATTATCTGGCTGAAACAAGTTATGGTCATATGTACAAGAAGACGGTAGAGCAGGAAAGTGAGATTCAAAAATTGAAGGAAACCGTCACCAAGCTTACAGACATTGTCAAGGCTCTTGGGTTGGAATGAGTCGAAAGTCCCTATGCTAGTTGTAAGATATTAAGTACTATCTTATCTACCTTGTAAGATATTGGGTTCTATTCTATGACTTAATCCCGTTTGTATGATACCCTATTCTACTCGATGTTTTTATAAATTCCTGCTATGCTCTGGTTATATGTTTTCCTTTTGTAATATAAAGCTTTGTTTATGTTTTTATAGCTTTGTTTGCATACCAAAAGAATTCATGAATACATACCAAAAGAATTCAAGAATTCATGAATTCATCACCAAAAGAATTCATGATTTCATCATTTAACCACATAAATACGAAGTTCATTAGCAATGTTTTGCCTTTGCCCCAGCTCGAGTCAGTGGTGGGGTTGGATTGTACTCTTTCGCTGTGCGTTTTCCCGTTTGTTTTTCAACGGCGTGTGATGCACCCCCAACTGGATTTGAGGCAGGATCTGTTCCAATATATGTTCCAACTGGACTTGAGTCAGCATCTGTTCCAACATCTGTTCAACGTGGACTTGAGGTAGCATCTGTTCTACCATATCCAACTGCTTTTAACGATGCTACTCTTGCCTTTAGATCACTAATCTCTTCCGCATCAACATTACAAGACGCTCCAAGTCATGATAACTAGGTTGCTGTATGCTCATTTCTGGACCATCATTGCACCTATCCTTGTCATTCTTGCGCGCGGCTACATCTTCATTGTAGTACGATGTAAATTCCACCTTAAACCCAGCTCGGAGCCTCTGTAACCAGTTATCAACATCAATATCATTCAAATACTCCTCCTCTTGTTCTGTGATTTCAGTCAGCCAGACATTTTCTACATCTTCTACAACGAGTATACTTTCAATTTCCTGCACCATAAATTCCCCATGGCTCAATAATAAATAGTTATACATAGTATTACCATTAATACGTAGTACAACTAGGATAACTCACCTTAGTATTACCGTTACATGTATAAATAATGTTGATAGTTGTACCATGTATACTAAATATAACTAGGATAACTCACCTTAGTATTACAGTTACTGATATAAATAATGTTGAAAGTTTTATTAGTTATACGTAGTATAACTAGGATAACTTACCTTAGTATTACAATTTAATAACTAGGATAACTTACCTTATGATAACTGGTATTACCGATGTATACCTACTATAACACGAATAACTGATCAAAGTTTTACCATTTATTCGTAGTATAACTTGTATTATTTACCTTTGTTTCACCGAGGAAATGATTGATTTCTTCCAGAGAATATCCTGACGAATCTGTTTTCTTGAATGTTGACCGGCACATCCTAGGACAATCTAACATAGTAGGGGTACATCATACTCTGCATTTGCTTCCCAACTCCTTGATTGCCTCAAAAGCCAATAACTACACACCATAACTTAACCACAAATTTAACCCACACATCATAAACATCAAACATGAACCATACAAACCATACACTTACATCTAGAGGGATAACAAATCCAGGAATGGGCCATCCTTTACCAGTAACTGTCCCATTAAAACTTTTCATGAGTATGCACGATCTCAATAAGAATATGGTCAAAGGTCCACATCCCCCTAGAGAAAGTTATAGCATAAACTCAAATCATCTACCGCACTCAAGAGGAATGGCTTCACACGAGTTTCCTCATTTCCCACTTTTGTTGGAGCGTCAAGTATACTGCAAAATAAATACAATACTGCCATCTTCAGTCTGTCATTGGTACGATCAGGTACCATATTCTCCAATGCTGTTTTCACATCATTCAGTCTTATGATTCTCACATTGCTAAAATGCTTCTTCCAAAACCTGTCTGACCCAACACTGGTTTCATAATCCGCCGTTTCATAATAGTTGCAGTTAAGATCGGAGATCAATGCATGCTCCCTCAAATTGTACCGGATCGGAATCCCATTGACAATGAACCAAGCTTCCTTTTACTCTCAATGCGTGCAGTGCGTAGAAGAAACATTCACATCCCCATTGACATGTGAGTTCTGCCAATCGGCATATGATATATATGCCAGAAATGGGGATGGTTTGTAAACCACTGAGTCTCACTCTCTGTGAGTGAATGTTTCAAGTTCTTAAATAACAATTGTGTGTTCTTAATGTAGCACCGAGTAGAGATTCTCATTTTGTTCTTGTACTGAGACGGTGGGAAGTACATTCCATTAGGAAGCCTCGCACTAGGACCAATATCGTCCTCTTCAACACCTTTATCTCTTTGTTCCTCTTCTCTATTATGTAAAATACACCAAAACAACACACTAGATAAACACACAAAATCAACACACCAGATCAACTGAACACATCAGCACAACCCAGCAACACAACACATCAACACACCACATCAACACACTAAGACATTAATACTAAGATTATCATCCATCATTGCTTATCATCCGTGATTTCAGATAGCCATTACCAGTTCATTTACTTCTACATCAAATCAAATCGCTTGGATTACTTACCGTTGCATCAGGGACACCATCAACACTCACGCTTGCTTCTGGTAATACCTCTCTGTCACTTTCTCTCTGGACCTCTGGTAATACCTCTCTGTCACTTGCATCGTTGACAACATCTTCAACCACGCTTGGCACTGATTTCTGTCCTTCTGCACTTTTACTACCACCTCTTGTAACTTTCTCAACTCCTAGTTCTCCACTGCTCTCGACTGCATCACTTTCTTCTAAAGTCTCTGAAGACAACCCCTTAGTTTCACGGTTTTCTTTTGTAATTTCTCCTCGGTTCGGCTTGCTCTTCCTTCTAGTGAAGACTTTCATCCTACCACCACGAGTTCTAACCATGGCCTGCGATGTCTTTGAGGTTGGTCGACAACGACAAAGATGGAGCGAGAAGAAGGAGAAGTTAGAAATATCGTGGTTTAAAAAATTAGGGATTTACAATGCAAGGTCGATTTTTATCCAGAGTAAAATCAAGATCCAATTTATTTACCTAATTCTTTTGGATGGGCGGGTATTATCTAGGTTTTCGAAGATTTTTTAAGGTCAATATGATATATACACCACTTTTCTATTTTTTTAATTTTTAAATATTTATTCTATTTGCTCGTACTCTGTTTGAGATTTAGATTTCTCAATTTGTCCGTCTCAGCAAATAACTCCTTAATAACTGAAAAAGGAGAAAATCTACAATATCGGAGTTAATTAGAAATTTAGCGCCACAGACCGGTGTAACATTTTGAGTGAACTACGAAACGAGAAAATCTGGAATCCTTCATCTATGGATGCTTGACCACGACGACAAGGAAGTGACTATAACGAAGCAGTTTTTGTAAAATGGGTACTCTTCCAAATCTTCTGAACCCTAATACGTGCCATCCAGCTCCGTGTCTCTTGTCTCACAGTAAGAAGCTTCCATGGACCAAAACTGTATCTGGTGTTTGTTTCTCTCGGTCCGTCACGCCGATTCAGAGGTGTCACCTTGCTCGAAGAAGCTGTGTCATCTCTGCTTCCATAACGGTATGATATGCGTCAACTCTCTTTGAAGTGCGACGCGATGACTCCGTCAGTACTTGACTCACACCAACTGTTCGGTTAATTGCTTTGTCTGTATTTTTAAGCTGTTTGTAGTGAGATCACTTCTTTACAAAGGAATCTATTGTGTCTGTTCGATTAATTTTACACTTGGGATTGAATTTGCCTTCACAAGATTCTTAGTGGTATTTTTCTTCTCCTTTTGTTTTATTTATTACTTTACTTTTATCCATATATTAGGGGAATTTGGGTTGTTTGAAGAGAAATATACAGAATTTTACGAGCATGAATTATTGGGTTGTGCGGGACTACTGTCGTCTAGTGGACTCTGTCAATTCCATTGAACCACGGGTTCAAAGCCTTTCCGATGGACAGGTTCAACTTAGCGTTCACTGCTTGAGACGTTTTATTTATTGATATGTTTCTTCAAAGTTTTTCACTTTTGTTTATTTTATTCCTTAGCTGAAAGCTAAAACTGCAGAATTTCGAGAGAGATTAGCGCGTGGGGAGTCCCTAGCAGATATGCAAGCTGGTTTGATCTTAATCTTATGTTGGATTTGTTTATATTTCTCTTAAGAATGTACTTTGTTTTGATAAATTCTACAATCACTTTCTCTCTTATTTGTGTGTGTGTTTCCCTGTTTAGAGGCGTTTGCCGTTGTCCGTGAAGCTGCAAAGAGAACAATTGGAATGCGTCATTTTGACGTGCAGGTCTGTGTATATCTATACTCGATTCGTACCATGTTATCTTGGGGTACATTTCTCTAACCATGGAAGAGAGATTGTTGGATATACTTATCATTTAAGTTGGTGCATCAGATAATTGGTGGAGGAGTGCTTCATGATGGATCCATTGCGGAGATGAAGACAGGCGAAGGGAAAACATTAGTCTCTACCTTAGCTGCATATCTTAATGCATTGACCGGTGAGGGTGTTCATGGTATGTTTTCTGCTCTCTCTGACCACTTAACCACCTGATAATTGCAGATATTTTGAGAAAGACCAGTGAGATTTATTTCTTGGTGGCCAATTCCCCCACAACAGTGATGTATTATTTAACATCTAGCTGAATCTGTTGGTATTAATTAACTATTGCCAGTGGTTACTGTAAATGATTACCTGGCCAAGCGTGATGCAGAATGGATGGGTCGTGTCCACCGCTTCTTAGGCCTTTCAGTTGGTCTCATTCAGGTAGGTTACATGAGTTCATTTGCATCTTACCTTCTAGATTATACAGCAGAAACTTGTGGCATTATTTTCTAAAACTGATTCAACAATTAGAGAGGAATGAAAGCCAAAGAGAGACAATTCAACTATAGCTGTGATATTACATACACTAATAATTCGGTAAGTCTTTCATTCATATTGATTCTTCTACTTGGATCAGATTTATTTTTCCAGTTCTCATCTCCGTCTACCAACACTTGCTGTATACCTCAGGAGCTTGGATTTGATTATCTACGAGATAACCTTACTTCAAACCGTGAACAACTTGTTATGAGATGGTAAATCCCATAATTCTATTCATTCCTTAATGTCGTTCAATAATGACAGTTTATGACGTACAGGCCAAAACCATTTCACTTTGCAATAGTTGATGAAGTGGACTCAGTCCTCATTGACGAAGGCAGAAATCCATTGCTAATAAGTGGTGAGGTAATGCAGTTCAATTTGATAAGCTTAGAGAGTTATTATTCTTTAGAGATCCGAACAGTTGGATTATAGTTTGAATACAGAAAGAAAACTTCGAGACACAATTTCATCTATTGATGGAGTCCGTTCTCTAATACTTGTATCACAGGCTAACGAAAATGCTGCACGATACCCAGTTGCGGCTAAAGTGGCTGAACTTCTCGTAAAGGATACTGTGAGTTTTACCTTTTACCTCTTGTTGCTATATTGCGAGCCTTTTTTATTTTTCTTGCTTTAAGAACTGAATTTTCAAAAATGATATTTGAAAATCTTGTTAATAGCACTACAAAGTTGAACTGAAAGAAAACTCAGTGGAACTCACAGAAGAAGGTATATCTCTAGCTGAATTGGCTCTTGAGACGGGTGATTTATGGGATGAAAATGATCCATGGGCAAGGTATATACCTGGTACTATAACTGATATACTTCATGCTTCCATATCATGACATAAGATGTTGGTGGTTGGCTTCTAGTGGCAAGACTTTTGAATGGTGACCTTTCAGATATAGTGATCATGGTTACAAAGTAATAGCATGTGTGTGGCAGTTATTGGTGAAGATATGGGGTAAAACTTGCCGTACAGGTTGTTGCTGATAATTGGCTTATGGTTGATTATAGAAGAGTGGCATTAGTAGGGTGTCAATTTCTTACATAAAATAATAATGACTGTCTTAGGAGACAGCTAGTCCTGAGTATTAGGGTATCCGCTTCTTATGTTTTAGGTGAACTTCACAAAGAAACTGCTTCCTGATCTGTTTTCATATTCATTTTCCTATAATGTTCTTATAGATACTAGTAGTCTTTTCCTGTTTCAAAATAGGCTTTATTTTTTTCCTTTCTCAAAATTGGTGCAAAGTTTCTGTGCAGATTTTTGCTATTCCTGTTTATTGATTTTTGTTATTGTAGGTTTGTTATGAATGCTTTAAAAGCTAAAGAATTTTACAAGCGGGATGTCCAATATATTGTGAGAGATGGGAAAGCACTTATAGTCAATGAGGTATAAGCAGATCTGGCTTCAATTCTACTCATTTTTTTTTTAATTTCTAAGACTGACGTGAAATTAGTAATTAATGTAGTTTCAATTTTATGATATTTTATTTGAGATCGTACGATGATTAAAGTGGATAAAGGATTTTTACTCTTTTCAGTTGACTGGAAGAGTTGAAGAGAAAAGGAGATGGTCTGAAGGAGTTCACCAGGCTGTAGAGGCTAAAGAAGGTCTAGAAATTCAGGTCTGTCAATCGGTCTTTTAATGCGGAACTATGCCTAAAAATGTTCACGCTTATGACTGTATCACCTTTGATCTTAGGCTGATTCAATTGTTGTGGCACAAATCACCTATCAGTCACTCTTTAAACTTTATCCAAAGCTCTCTGGGATGACTGGGACAGCAAAAACAGAAGTATGTACAGGAGGAATCATTTTGACCCACGTTCTTAATCTGCTTCAAATGTATCATCTTCTTAACAACGAAAGGCAGTTTGAGACACGTGTTTCTTCTCCATCTTGCAGGAAAAAGAGTTTTTAAAAATGTTTCAGATACCTGTTATTGAAGTTCCTACAAATTTGTCAAATATTCGAATCGATCTACCTATACAAGCTTTTGCGGTACGCCTTCTAAAATCCCACATTTCTGTTTGCATCTTTCGTCTCATTGCTAAAATTTAATCTAAGTGTGCCTTCAAATTCATAACTCTTATATGATTTATGCTAGACTGCTCGGGGTAAATGGGAACATGTTCGTCGGGAAGTTGAAGATATGTTTGGACAAGGTCGACCTGTTTTAGTAGGAACAACAAGGTAGGTCCATGTGATTAGACCACTACAGCATCTTTGCACACATAATATTTGGCATCTATTCCGAATTTCAATTATGTATATTGCAATGTCATGATGTCAATCAAAAGTAGAATTATACAGAAGAAAGATTCTGGTTCTTTTCTCTTCAGTTTTCATGTAAAAAAGTTGATTGTGAACAACTGGGAATTACGTAGAAGACTTATGTCTATTTCTAAAATAGATTACTTTTCCACTATTAACAAGTTAGCGTCATTTTGCAGTGTCGAGAATTCTGAATATTTATCAGAACTGCTGAAAGAATGGGGTATTCCTCACAACGTCCTGAATGCACGACCCAAGGTGGATCTGAAACTTGTCCCTCTGCATAATAAAAGCAATATAGCATTCAAAATGATGTCAGCTAGTTTTGATATTATGAGTTTTCCTCTGTTCAGTATGCTGCCAGGGAAGCCGATTTTATAGCCCAAGCAGGAAGAAAGTATGCAATCACTATTTCTACAAATATGGCTGGTAGGGGTACCGACATTATTCTGGGAGGAAATCCGAAGGTATATTGGCTATCATTTTATCTTTTATCAGATGCTCGTCTGACCTGCAGTTGGTAAAGTATTTTACTCCTTGATGTGTAACTCTACTTCTGAGAAATGCTAGCTGTGTATCATTTCCTTTTGGTGGTCTGTGCTTTAATTTCCTGCACAACATTCATCTGCTATGTTTGTGGCTGCACTTTCAGATGCTTGCAAGGGAAATCACAGAAGATAGCATCCTTTCATATCTAACAAGTGATGTTTTGGATGATGATATTGACGATAATGAGTTATCACAGAAGGTATTACTTGCCAATATATTCATATTATTAGCTGTGTTCAAAA
Organism: Lepidium aucheri; assembly: GCA_900406435.1. Taxonomy (NCBI): domain Eukaryota; kingdom Viridiplantae; phylum Streptophyta; class Magnoliopsida; order Brassicales; family Brassicaceae; genus Lepidium; species Lepidium aucheri. The sequence goes on along the minus strand of OVBA01002360.1, from coordinate 24,335 downwards.
AATATATATATATATATATATTCATATTATTAGCTCTTTTCATAGGTATTTGTAGTTTAATGGTCAGAAGAATAATTGAAAGTTTACATAGTAAAATAATTGAAATGCCCTGTGAATCATCTCAGGTATTGTCAAAAATAAAAGTGGGACCATCGTCATTAGCTTTGCTAGCTAGAGCGTCTCTTATGGGTTTGCCTCTCAACTTTCAACACTCAAAATTAGGGTCTAATTCACAACTCAGTGGATACTGTTTGATGTTAATTTAGTCGATATTTTTCCTTTGGATTTAATTGAGACAGCAAAATATGTTGGAAAAAGTGAAAGCAAAAGCTGGACAAGGAAAAAAGCAAAGTCTGTGGTCACAGAATCCTTGGAGAAAAGCCAGACAATGGATCCTATGGAACTGCAGAATCTTGTCAACAAGCAGTCAGAAATGTACCCTTTAGGCCCTGCCATTGCTCTGGCTTATCTGTCTGTCTTAAAGGACTGTGAGGCCCATTGTCTGCATGAAGGGTCTGAAGTGAAGAGGCTTGGAGGCCTTCATGTGATTGGGACATCGTTGCATGAGTCTCGCAGGATTGATAACCAGGTAAGCTACCGATTTTTCTGCTCTTACTGTATGTTACATTTTTTAACAGCAGATGTGCTGGTGTTATTATTATTTTTAGGTACTTAAGCAAACCGTTTTTCCCAAACTTTTCATTTCCAGTATGTCATTTTGACTTTTGAACCTTCAATATTATGTTTCCCAGGCTTCTAACCTAGAAAGGTAGTATGATGAACAAAGAAATACATATCATTCATTTTCTTCCCGTGGGAAATTGATATTTGTTCTCTCCAGTTATGAGGACAATATTATCATTTTATTATGGAGATTGTAGTGACCTTGTAATCAACACTTCATGCATTATTTGCCCTGTTGGTGAAATTAAATTACTAGATAGATAATCTTCCAAGTTACTTCATATTGTTTCCTATAGCTTCGTGGAAGAGCTGGAAGGCAAGGTGATCCTGGATCCACGCGGTTTATGGTAAGGTAATTACATCGATTATTCTCCTGAACTGGAACATCCTCTGTATTATACAAAGAAAAAAACTGTATTTTTTGATATTATGATGATTGCATCAGTGTGTTAGTGTTTGGGAATAATAACCAGTCTTTGCTCTGCAACATGATTTATATAAGTGTTGGTTTGTTTACAGCTTGCAGGATGAGATGTTTCAGAAGTTTAATTTTGATACTGAGTGGGCCGTGAGACTTATATCAAAGATTACAAACGATGAAGATTTACCAATTGAAGGTGACACAATCGTAAAACAGGTAAGTAGTTCATTGTTATATTTTCTTTGTGGTTTATCATTGTTCTCCTTGACAAAATGGCCTATTTCTGCTAATCTGGCCCATCTCATTGTGCATTGTAGCTTCTAGCTCTCCAGATCAATGCAGAGAAATACTTCTTTGGGATAAGAAAAAGTCTAGTCGAGTTTGACGAAGTACTAGAGGTACCTGCTTTGACAACTACTTTTACTGAATCTGCAACTCGCCCATATGGAAATAAATATTTAGTACTATGATTATAAGTTTGAAAGACTACAGTTTATTTCTCTTTACTTAGTAGCACACTTAATCATTGTATGCAACTTGAAGATATATCGTCTCACATACAATGCCAGCAGTTGACCAATTTGAGTTTATCTTCTTTGTAGTTTGAAATTTGAAACGTCTAAAAAATTCTATTATGTATGGCATATTCTGTATAGAAGATTTTACTGTTTTTGGTATACACCGTTATCTTAATCAACCATTTTCTTCTTTAGGTTCAAAGAAAGCATGTCTATGACCTAAGGCAACTGCTTCTAACGGGTGAAAACGAAAGTTGCTCCCAGCATATATTCCAGTAAGCGCTGCGCTTGTAGTAACCTTTGTTATGTCAATGTGAAGGAAGCCTGTTGCATTTAATTTGTAGCAATGTGTTTTGTGTGAATAGTTTTTCAAGCACTGACTACTGAGTATTAGATCTTACTCATTTTACTACACAATTATTTCTCAGGTACATGCAAGTTGTTGTAGATGAAATTGTCGTTGCAAATACTGATCCGCATAAGGTAAATTATACTCTTGTCTAGTAAAATCTGTTAAACAAGGGTCATCGCAATGCTCCTTTTTCTCAAGGAAAAAAAAAACTTGTTAGACTTCGCTGTTATGCTCCTTTCTAATAACTTTTTTGTTATGGTAGCATCCAAGATACTGGAGATTGGCCAAGATATTGAAAGAGATTATGGCTCTTTCAGGGAACCTACTGGATGGTAAGCTTGCTTTTCTGTTTAATTTATGGAAATGAGAAAAAGTCACCTCTCATCTCACATGAAATCTAATCACAAGAACTATCAGAGTCATTTTTTGGGATTAACGAAGGAGACATGTTACGATCCCTTGAAAGCCTGCATGAGACAAGTACTATAGATATGGAAGACTTCTCTCTTCCCCACTTGCCAAAACTTCCAAACGTTTTCAGGGGAATTCGCCGAAAAAGTTCTTCACTAAGACGTTGGCTAGATATTTGCTCGGACGATTTGGTGGGGTGAGTGCTTAAGTTAATAGTCTGTCTATGTTACGTGGAAGTGCGTCCCACCGGGAAAGACTGTGATTAATACTCTTTATGAATGCTTTTGTAGGAATGGGAGGTACCGGACACCAATTAATCTTCTCCGAAAGTCCCTCGGTGATTATCTTATTGCTTCATACTTGAATGTTGTTCAAGAATCTGGCTTTGATGATGGATACATAAGAGAAATAGAGGTACATGTTTGTTTTTGTCTCTGCGTATATACAGATATGACTGATAATACAAATGTCCGACTGTTTTTACTTTCTTCAAAATAGAGAGCAGTTCTTTTAAAAACGTTGGATTCCTTCTGGAGAGATCATCTTGTAAACATGAATAAATTAAGCTCAGCGGTAAACGCCGTGATTCTTTATTCTTTTCTTTTCTTTTTATCTTCTTCCAGCTCTCTGCCTGTCTGATATACTCATGTTAATCCTCAATGTCAACAGGTGAATGTCAGAAGTTTTGCGCACAGAAACCCTCTGGAAGAATATAAGATAGATGGATGCAGGTTTTTCATCTCAATGCTAAGCGCAACCAGAAGGCTAACCATAGAATCAATCTTGCAGTACTGGTCGTCCCCAACGGAATCCCAAGAACTATTCATATAATAAAAATCTATCGATTCAAACTGAGGTACCAAAATCATCGTCAATCTAAATCTACCAGAGAATGTCTCCTTATATCTTCTGTAATTTGGCCTTTACGTATGTTAATGGAGAACTCTAGCAGGTGCACAACCAGGCGAAATTTCACATTGGTGAAAACGCGGACTAGTATATGATCTTTGTGAATATTTTGGTGACTGAAATCCGGAATCCAGTAGTGAACCTAATGGTTTACGGAGTGGCGTTTCGGGTTTGAGATCCATACTGTCTTTTTGCTTATATCTTTTGGGGAGAATTAGTGTAAAATATCGTCGATCATTACGTTGTAAATTTTATTGCTATAAGAAATATTTATTTAGAAAATCACATTTTTATTAGTTCGAATAATATAAGCTGACCCTAACTGAAACGAGTAATGGACCAAGAACTTTGACTGAAAAAGTTGCGAAAAAGGCGTTGAAGTCCTCGTTGACAGAATAACAAAGTTTTGAAGTCAACGAGCAATAAGTAGTAGGGGACAGGACTGATAAAGCGGCTTCTTCTGATCACTTTGAATTTACTACATAGTTTTGTTTGATAATAATTATGGAAAACAGATTATATATGTTAACTTTCTTTTAAAAAAGTGGAGTGTTGATGCTTTTCTGGCGAAGGTGAATGAGGGATCTTTCGTCATATTTTTATTTTATGAGAGGAAACAATAAGGTAAGGAAGAAAGAAATAACACACATTTTTCTTCAGTAGATTAATAATGTGAAGGATGTGTAGTGAATTATAGAGACTAAGAATTATGTACAGTAAAGAGGAAAACAGACCTTTCGAAACTATGTATTTTTATGTATGTGTTGATGAATGAATGAATCAATCATCAAAGAGCCTTTTGATCAAGACGTTCATTCCAGTTTAAGCAACGGATTAAGCTTCTAAACCAATCACCGGTTTGATCAGATTTGTTGACAGTTGGGAGTGGATGTTGGCTCATGTATATTCTCACTGAATCTCCCCTCGAAAGTTGTTGTCTTCTCTTTCCATCAAACGAAACCCATGCATTGCTTCGAGCGTCATCTGGAATCTGTTTTTCATTTAGAGATAATTATTTGTCAGCATTACAAATCTGAAACCATTAATCTCCTCTACTCATGATCTTTACAACTTTTCTTGAACAGGAAAAGAATGTTGCTCTACAGTATTAACTTGTGGTTGTGTTAAATAGTCTTTTACCTTTAGTTCGAGTTTTGCTGAATCGGGAAGTATTACTGGTCTGAACGACAGGGAATGCGGGCAGATTGGAGTGAACAGCATGCAAGGAACGTTTGGATGCACCTGCGATTTTGAGTTATTACAATTGTCAAATAAATAAAAAAATTCCACATTGTTGGCATGATTTACTATAATTGTATGGAATGCCACGGTAGTTCCACGAACGCCTTTGAGATCACTGATGAAGTTTATTTTCTGCATACAATGCAGAGTTTGGAGGTAACTCTTTAAGGGATAGCTTACCATGGAGCCTCCTGCTGCCGTTGAATAGGCAGTACTTCCTGTAGGAGTCGCTACTATAACTCCATCACCTTGTACCTATTTTCGTCAACACAATAAAAATTTATTAATGCAGTGGTTGTTTTGCCATACACATCAGGATAATATCCTCACTAGTACATATTGTATATTTGGTAAGAAAATATAGTAAATGCTACAAACCTTGGTAATAAGACGGTCATGCTCGTAACATTCAATCTTAGAAAGGTATGGGTTGGATCCTCTATCAACAACAATCTCATTCAGAACATCAAAAACTTTACCAGGCATTGCTTTCCCTTTACGATAAATTTCACAACGAAGACGCATTCGGAGAGTTATATAAACCCCATCTAGTGTGTTATTCCCATGGATGACCCGTTTGAGGTCTTGCCTGAAGTCTTCAAACTAAACGGAAGAAAATTAAATGCTGTAAAAAGAAAACGACAGACATAGTAAAGATAAATAACATGTTTGAATGGCTTACTGGATGTGAAGTAAGGAATCCAAGGGACCCCAGATTAAATGAAACAACAGGAGGGACAGCTCCTTTGAACAAGTTTGATGCATGTAATATCACCCCATCCCCTCCTAAGCATGCCACAAAATCAACTCTTTCATGGAGATCGCTGACATTCAAACCAAGCAAAACAAAGTCGATCATTATTGAGCCGTTGATGATTAATGTAGCTGATGTCCACTGAACTTATTCTTTGTACCTCGTGTCCTGAATGTAAAACGTCTGGACAAAGCCAAACCCTGGAATCCTGGCAAATACATCATGCACCTCAGGTTCAACCAGAATATTCATCTTCTCTTGGTGATACAAGAAAGATGCAGCCTGACACCAAATTCAAAAATGTAACTTTTCATGGGCCTCCTAAACTACAATCAACATTGATATATATATATAGTTTTGAAATTGAAAAGCAGTACGGTTTTGAGGTTCACCTCTTTAGCTTCCTCCATGAGTTCTTCCCCGAGTTTCTTCAGCAGTAAGACAGTTTTTGGGGTAGTTTTCCAAAGAAGCATCTGTTGTTGAGTACTCGGATGTGTGAAAGCTAGAGAGGACTCTGTCACCTTTTCCCTTGTACAAGACACCCCATCAGTTCGGACCAGGAACATCTCTGCTTTCTTTCTCGACTGCACCCTAACTACACCAGTGGCAGAAGCACACATATTTCCCTCAATAGCCCCAGCTTCATCGTCACTAGAATCGGAAGAAGAAGCACTATTGTTCCTCTGAGACTCTCGAACAGGTTGGGAAACTATAGTTGGACTTAAGTTATCACTTGAAGGCACATCAATAGGCTCTCCAGCGAAGCCATTTCCTCTGCTACTAGATATACTTATATCGGTGCTACCAGAAGCATGTAAATTTCCATTTGAAAGGTTCTCATTGCCCAAATCTAAACTTTGGGACCTTTCAGGTACAAGTCTCCCATTGGAGTTTCCTGGCTCTGCAAGTTCCTTTACGAAATCTTCATCAACTATCTGATTTCCAATTGTCACTCCAGTATATGAAAATTGTGGATTTGGCACTGTTCCTAGTTTTTTGGACTTTTTACTAAGGTAACCAGCAGGAGCGATACTTTTGCTCCTAAGGAATTTAGACATTTCCTTCCTTGAGAAAACATTGCCCTGTGGAACTTGAGCTTTAAGAGGATCACTAACCATCATAAATTCTGATACAGATGTATCTCCTTCATCGCTTTCTGGATCTTTGCTTCTGATTGAAGCAGATCTACTATCAACCTCATGGATTTCACCGACGTTATCAGTATGCTTACCAGGCACACCTTTACCCGATGTCACATCATTCAATCCAATCACAGATTCAGAAACTTCCTTACGCTTTGACCCTTCTGAAACTTGAATTTCTTTTGTAATTGGACGTGTCATGTACTGCTTCCACCTAGAAATCATGGCAGAAGTTCTCCAAACACCTTCTTTACTGTGGACGTATATCGGCCTTTTGCTGCTATCTGATACGATAGAAGCAAACAGCTCGACCTGCTGAGTTTTAGGGGCCATCCTGACTTCAATTGGAATTTTCACCACTGTAATTTTCCCAAGGGAAATTGCATCATCAAGGGCGGCCTGATAGAATGTATCTTTCACGTTCTCAGCTCGCAGGTCCACAATTGTTTTAAATCCTTTTTCGATCAACCACTTTAATCCTTCTTCAGTTACCTGTCCTCCCCTCCAAAATGCAATCTCAGACTCGTAAGAATCAATATCCCCTTTCATATCTGACGAGTGTATAGGATCCCAATTTGCAAAAAGTGTTTGGCAAGGATAATTATCACTGCGTGGAAATCCGGCGTCATAGCAGACATTTTTAAGCTTCTGTAATTTCCTCCAGACAATTCCACTTCTTTCATCATCGGGGGTCAGATAGTTCTCGAGGGCAATGTGTAAGCTTTCACAACACCGTTTCATTTCACCCCTGAAAATAGCAAGAGGGGGAAGTGATTCCTCCGCAACCCCTACATCTTCCAAACTAAATGAATTCATATTAGATGACCTCCCCGAGAGAATTTCTTTTCTTCCTTTGTTTAAAAGAGATAATATACAACCCAGCACTGACACTATTTTGTCTTCCAGTAATGGCTTTTCCTCGGGTGAAAAATCATATGGTACCCGGCATTCACCAGTCAAAGGGTTGCACAATGTCTCCATTAACGCTCCATGTAGTCGCTCAGCCGATCTAAAAATTCTACAATATGCCTCAACCTCAGCAATATCGCCTGGAACTGGACCAATCCAAGGCAAATTTGATGTATCACGGGACTTCACAGCCTTAAATATTAAAGTGAATGAAGTTAGTGGACCCGTTTATAAGAAAGAACAAACTCCAGAAGTTGTTTAACTATACAAATGAATAATTCATAAGAAACTCTGATTAGCAAAAGATAACGCAAATGATTCGATGACCTAAAGATCCTCAGAAAAATCAAATCAGCTTTGCAGAGATCTATCTACGCGGAAGATGAACATAGAATTCTAACCAGCTAACAAAAGGAAGCATAGACACTAGAGGAGCGATTCCTCCAGCAAACTCTGTCTCTCTCTAAGCAAATTGATTGAAGATGAAGTGATCAATATAAACAAGGAAGTCGAGAGAAGCAAATTAACCTGAGAGTCCAAACCTAAATCCGGAGAAAAGGCCTCAGACAGCTGCGCCCTGATCACAAATCTTAATCGGCGTTTAAACGGGACCTCGTTTTTCCGAAATCCAAACCCGAACGGAAATGATCGTCCGTCAGTACTTAAATCAACGGAGCACTGAAGGCGGGAAGTGATCCCAGATGCCGGAGATAGCCGACTCATGATGAGGAAGTGAGGAGCGTGGCAAGGACAGAAGCATAGGAACATGGGAGAAACTGGAAAGACGCCTCAGGAAAATGGCGGATAATGTGGATATGTGGAGAGCAAGTTTTGGAATTTTGCAGGAATTTGGTGGACCTCGTGGATTCGTCCTCTTCATGGCCGAAGGGGTTCAATAAAAACCTTGTGCTTGTTCCACTTTGATTGTGACTGGATTGACACTTGAGCAAGTGCGTGGTATCAACGCGCCATATCCCTCTCCCTTTCAATCTCGAGTTTCAACACTTCAAATCTCTCTCGTGTTTTTTTTTTCTTTGTTTTGTTCTTCAGATTTGTTATCTTTGGCTCATTCATAACTTCATGGACAACACATTAAAAAATCATTCAACTTTAGTGAAATCAAATCCAAACAGCTTCACCAGAAGACTAATATTCAAATACACATCTCTTAAAAAAATAATTACATATGTTATTGGCATAATCACAGTTAACAAAACCATGGTGGGATACAACACTTAATTAAGTTCGAATACATGATGCAAAATCATAATATAAATCAAATTGTTGATGAATACGTACTATTTCAAAAATAGGAATCAATGTAATATAACAAACATCACAAATTATCCATACGATTACAGAGATACAATACAAGTTTCACATGGAGAAATAACAATCCATTATTCATCGTAACAAAAAAGAGCAAAAGACAAAGAAGGAAAACACTACTCAGAGAAGAAAGGACACTCTCTTCAAAAGAAATCCTTCGAAGAAAAAATGGCAAAAGACTATTATATATTAACAACAAAAAATGAAGCAAGCAGAGGGAAACCAAAGAAACGAAGATACATATAACTCTTCGACTGGTAACTTCGAACTGTATAAGAACAGCAAACTTATATGATATGTGAAGATATTCATACTGCTCGTCGACTTGGGGCTAGAAGGCATTCCAATGATCAGAACTCCGTGGTGTCTCTGATGTAGTTGTCGTTGATTTGAATGGTCCCGTAGAACCAAATGGGTCATGGTCGTCGAACCCAAACCCGTGACTGTAATCAGAGTCTCTGGTGCTTCCGATTGAGTCAAATCTCGTCAATGAGGCTTTAGGTGTCTCTGATACGTTGTTGTTGCTGGAGGAATCAAAGCTTTGTGCATTGAAGGAATCATATCTTTGATAGTTGAAGGAATCAAACCTGGATGCGAAAGGGTCAGGCTCGCTTGTGCTGCGCATCGAGTCTGTGCGGGATAGCGAGAATGCGTCATTGTTGTTGCTGTTGAATGAATCGAAGCGGGAGAAGCTGTTGTTAGAGAAGTCATCGTGTGCAGGTGTACTTGGAACAGAATCGAACATGAAGGGACTTCTTCCTGAGAACAAGTTGTCTGAACGCGGAGTCTCTGATGCAAATGGCTTCCCACCAAAATCAGACGTGCTATAAGCTGGAGTGCTTGGGACAGAGTCATCGAAGAAGGTTTTCTTCTCGGCAAACAAATTGCCAGGATAAGCAGGAGTGCTCGGGACAGAGTCATCAAAGTAGGATTTCTTCTCAGCGAACAAGTCTCCTGGATACGCAGGAGTGCTTGGAACCGAGTCATCAAAATATGATTTCTGGCCTGCATATGAGGCATTGTTCGTGGCTGGAGTGCCCGGAACAGAATCAGCAAACAACGAAGGTTTTGGAGGGAAAACATCGCTTGCATTTGCCGGTGTGCTTGGGACGGAATCAGCAAATATAGATAACTTAGGAGGGAGGAAGTCATTTGAAATGGTTGAACCCGTTTTAATAGGCTTAATACTGAAGTCATCAAATCCAAAGCCAAAGCCAAAACCACTGTCAAACTTTCCAAGATCCTTGTCCTGCAGCATAAATTCACAACAAAAAACAATCACATAAAAATTAATGCCATGCCTTTTAATTAGACAATAACCAAGAACAATTCTTTCATATACATATACAAAGGTTAAAGAAATATATATTATCGAACACAACAAACCCCAAACTTTGGGGGTTTGCAAAATGATAAGTGTAGCATCATGAGATCATATTTAACCTTTCCGTTGTCAGGGTTGAAGCTTGAAACCGAATCCGTATCGTCGTGAGAATCATAATTTACAGTTCTGCCAGCAGAAACAGTAGATCCACCATCATCATGGCCATTCTCACTGAAAAATCGAGTATACATGGACAGCATAAATCATCCGAGATGCATTCTCAGAATCATGTTATATCCAAGAAAAAAAATTACGAACTCAACACACCCCAAAATTTGGGGTCTGCAAGATATAAGTAGAGCATTCTTCTACCCTATTTTTGCAATGATTTTTTATGAAAACACATGAAAAGAATGATGCGAGCTAAAACACATTAGGTCTAACACAAAAGCACATACCTCCTTGTATCTTTAGTTTGGGGTGAATCATCGGCTCCAATACCCTTTCTATCATTAGAGTCATCCAGAGATCCGTTTTTAGCATCAGCATCAGATGTTTTATCCTCTGACTGTTCAGATGCTGATTCCTTTTCAAAAGCCTCTTCACCATTGCTTTGTTTTTTCCTTGTTTTCGAGTCAGCATCACGAGATGAAACATCTTCATCTTCTTTTGAAGATTCAGAAACTTCTTTCTTCCAAGCGGATGATTTTTCCTTTGGTAGGGCTATGACATTTTGGACATCAAGTGTAAGCTCCTTGACGAAGGTAAACCCTGGAAGTGGAGAAAAATTAGGATGCAAAATCAAAGAGTTCAACTGGAAAAATCTATAGCGTATTTTGGACGGTAGGTCACGGAAAAAATGATTAATAATACATATGAAGCTATGCTTCCTCAATAATTTCATCTGACAACAAAATCGAATCTAAATAGCAAGTATACCTTCCTCCTCTAGCTTATCCCAATCTTCATCCCAATCAGCAGCACCTTCCTGAATTCCAGGCTGCCAACCTGTAAACCCGAGGAAATTTCACGAATATAAACAATAGAATATATTACATAACAGATATACAGTTGTATAAGTAGAAGTTTTTCTGTCAACTAGCCAAAAATACCAAAAAAGAGCCAATATACTGACTTTTCTTTGGTACATAAAGATCAACGTATAATGCATTAGACGGAATATTGCTAGATTCTGAAGTTAACATCAAGAACTATGGTAAAACATTCCTGCTACTAATCAACAGAAAATAATGTTAAACAATATTTTAACGAGAGAGGAGATAGGGTAAATCTATACCAAAAGGAAGCTCCACTAGAGAAGTGGGTTTCCCACGTAATCCATATTGTTTACAGCGCTCATTCAAATTTTTAACCAGTTCTTCGAGGCCTGATTGGATGTGTTCAGTGCGCTCCTACAAGACAGTGGTCAGCGAAATACAACTACAAATCACATTCAATCAATCAGATCACACATGTGGCTTACCTTGACAACATTATCATCAAGCTTGCCTTCTTCAAATTTGACTATTGCCTGATACAATTCCATCTTCTTCTCCTGAAATTTTGAAGGAAGGTGTAACATTTTTTTGAAGGAGACATCCAACATGCAGACAATCATAAGTAGCTAGATTCCTGGGATGACACTTCTAAACTACCTGTATCTCGCGGAATGTGGCCTCTTCAATAGTCAATTTGGAGCCTACATTCCCAGACTGCTTGTATTTCTCCTCGTATTTTTTGGCTAGAGATTCAAGCTGGATTACATGTTGATTATGTTAGGGTAACTAAACTAGATCTCTAGTACCATCATAACAGAGGCTCAGTAACAGAAACTATATACCTCGCGTTTATCACCCGAGACTCTCTCCGTGATTTCATTGTACCGGTTGTCACATCTGCTTTTGTATAAAACCTGTAACCCAGTGGAACCAAGGGGAAAAGTTTAGATAAGCAAACTGATCGTTAAAATGCAGGAGGAACCTGGAGATAACTACAGTCCTAGAACTTTGAAATTACCTCAAAGCAGAACAAGATCAAACAACACACATATATGATCATAATAAAATACTCTTGCCTCTACATCTAGTTATCAAATAAGCGGATTCAAAATATCATTTTAGAGGAAAAGACTAAGCTGAATAAGCAGAGTTACTTACAAGTTCCTGCATCTTAGCACGGAAGAAATCAATTTTCTGCTTGGAATCAGCTATCTCTTTTTCAAGTTCTTCTACCTGAACACCAAAATACAGTAACTGTAAAAAATGAATCACATAAGCTTTTAACATATTAAAATCAAAAAGAACCAGAAAGTGCCTTTTTATCAACAGTGGTAGCTTCTTCAAACTTAACGTTGAGCGAATCCTGCTCCTCTTTGCTGAGTTGATCCACCAGCTGTTTTTCCAACACAGGCATTTTACGCTTTGGATGAGTGGGCTGGACCACTCCATCACTAGAAGGAAGAGGAACTGGCCTCGGAGGTTTTCCTTTAGGAATAGCAGGTGGCCTCAAGGCCCCAGGATGTTGCTGCTGTTGAAAACCTACAATATATGGTACCGAAATGAATCTACCTACTTTACATAAATAAGACAAGAAATACAGTATGTGTGCTGGCAATACCATGTGGATGTCCCCAGGATGCATTGCCATGCGGTGCCACAGATTGACCAGGAGAAGTAAACATGGCCTCACTAGGTATTATAGAGCTTGGGAACACTGGGGGAAGAGGTCGGCCCTCTCTGTAACGCTCCATTAGATAGACCGCAATACAAAATTCCCTCAAGGACAGCTTGCTGTCATTATCTTGATCAGATAAATCCCATACCTGCTTCAAAGCCTCTGTAGAAACAAGGAACAGCATGAGAGACAAAAGATACCTCAATATTCCCCATGGAAAATTCAAGAATAATGCCATAGGAATGCTATACTATCGAAATATAGTATAGACAACACAAGGAGCAAACAATTAAACACTTAGATGAACCAGAAACGGCAGGTAATTAAATACTGTCCAAACAAATATTCACAATTACTTGATAATAATTTCCGTACACATTGTAACAAGCCCAAATTGAAACTACACTGTTAATGGATAAAGCAACAAAAAAGTAGGTTTGACCTACCTCGTGGAAGCCTCCAACTTAAGAACAGATTCCGAGCCTGGTTCCCAGTGATCTTTCCGTCCCTATCAGTGTCAACTTGGACAAAAACCTTGGTATATTTCTGGACATCAGCCGGAGTCATTTTTGGCCAAGGAGATTGGGATTGACCCTGCACATGGGGTTGGGGTTGTGGGTGGGGCTGACGCTGGGTCAACTGACTGGAAGCTGAAATACCAACTCCAACAGTAGTGCCAGCTGGACCTGATGAAGCAAATGGCTGCCCTGATTTCCCAGTAAGCTGATTGTGAACACCAACAGGATGCTGGCTCAATGAACCCTGTTGTGGGATTGAACTTTGCCTACCTACAGACTGTGCGCTCTCAGGAGCCACGACAGTTCCGGCAGAAACAGATGAGATGCCCATTGTTGATGTAGTTCCTGTCGAATGTTGTTTTGGCTGCGTGGAAGAAACTGAAAATACATCTCTGAAAAGTGAGTCAGAGGCAAAACCGTTTCCTGATGCCCCCAGGGTGTTGGGCTCCTTTGCTGCCAGTTGATTGGATGGAGTATCTGAAGCGCGAGAACCGAAACTAGAAGATGAATCTTGGGGCTTGTGCACAGGCAATGATTCTTGAGGTATGCCTGTTGTAGAGCTTATTACTGCAGGTGTCATATGAGGTTTTGGTATATGATTTGCAGTTAAATTGGGTGCTGTAACACCATATGCATTCTGACTTGAAGGATTCTGAGAATTCACTTTCCCAGAGGACCCAACACTTTTGCCGCTAAGCCAATCAGATGCCATAGGCTGGTTTGTAGGACGAGGTGCATAAGTTCCTCCAGCTGGCATACCCTGGCTTTGAAAGTTTTGATGTGCTTGTGATGCAGGTAGCCCAGTAAAATGGTTCTGCTGGCCTGGGACTACTTGTTGGTTACTAGTGCTTACAGTTCCACCCATTTGAGGCCCTCTTATACCAGCGGCTACTGATGGCTGTGTTGCAACTCCCTGAGCTTGTGTAGCAGGCAAAACTCCCCTGGGCTGCGGAGAGGGTGTTGCAGCAAGATTTATTTTGGGAGCAGGGATATTGGCTGAAGCAGGACTATAAATTGCAGCTTTTACTATCTCAGGAGTCAATTCCCGTCTACTTTGTGCCACTGTTACCAACTTTAGCGCATTATAAAACTCTGCTCGGCCAAGATAACCAGCTTTTTTTGAATCTGCATAGGACCACACCTACAAGGGATAAGAAAAATAGCATTAACAATCCAAGCTGCAGAAGTTTTCTACAGTACAGCAACGCATGTTATAATATAGACATGCAGAATTCCCTCAAGCATGCAGGGTATGGAAAAGTATATATCTCTAGATTCTATTTTCATAATGTTATTTGTATTCAGATTTCACACTCCAATACACAACCAGAGCATTAAGGTAATTATATCTGTTTAAAGAAAAAGCCTCATCTGATAGCAATACAATTGAATCACATCAACTAGACTACCCAGCTCAAAGAGAGGTCCTTATAACCAACCCGCAGAAAAGTAAATTTAACAAGATACGTCACATTCACTACCAACGATCCCACAGATCAAGATCCAATTCACAACCTATGGGAACTTCAAGTAATATCCACCATTTCGAAATAATACAAACAAAAGGTGCAACAAAAGAAGGAAAGAGAGGGATCCGAAAGAGAGCAGATTACGGGGGAAAACCTGAGCAAGGACGTGTTTAGGCAAATTGGAGCCCTGGAAGAAAGCGACAGCTTCAGCTCCACTGATATGACCATCTCCATCCAAATCTGCCCTCCTGAAATACGTATCGAACAGATCCTGGCTCCCCGTCGGCCTTGGCGCTGCCATATTTTGCTAAACGAATATACGGAGGATGATCCGAAATCTAGCAGCGAAGACAGTGCCCACAAGTTCTCCGCATCAAAGAACACGATCCAAATCTCCGCATACAAGATGCGAATAAAAACCCTAATTCATTAAGCTACCGTTGAGAGCAATCGTAGATCAGTAGGAGAGAGACTAGCACATCGAATTCAGGATTGAAATGAAGGCGAATTGAGATCGGCAAAAGTCGATTGAGAGGCGGAGAGAAGTAACAGAGGTCGATGATGATTCTCCGACAGAGAGACAATTCAATTCCCGGGATTTGAGATGGAAAACCGGTACAGCTATTGAACAGAAGAGAAATTTTTGGGAAAGGTATTGATAAAATGTTTTTATTCAATATAATTAAATTGTATAAGAACCCCGAGTTGCAAATACAAATATTATACGGACACAGTTTGATCTAAAAATCTACATCACAGTCAATCAAAAGCTATAAAAGCTATAAAAAAATCACGATCTCTAATTACTCCTACTGGCTATTACGTATCAATAACATACGCGGGGGTTTGACTAACTAGTAAAAGACCCAAGACACATAGCGATTTTAGAAACCAATCACGCTCCAGAAAAACATCTCAATATCGTATTTGTTTAGAAGAAAAACAAAAATTATGTTTTCTAATGGTCTTATGGTCACGTCCTCGCAAATCTGAAACAAAGAAAGAGCGTACTTATCTACGATGAGAGAAATCGAATCTTCGGCACACGTTCTAGGATAACAAACCGAAGGACAGGAAGGGCACGATGTGAACTATGGCACAGGGAACATCGTTCCATCAGGATCACCCAGAACGACAACGTATCAACGAAGGTCCCGCACGATCGCGAAACTGCAAGAAATAGCCACCGCAGCAATGGAACAAGTCCAACAAAGCGAGCTACGAAACCAAGAGTTACAACTCCAAATCCGGCGACAAGAGGAAGAGTTCAGAAGATAGCTCTTGGAGCTCCAAGAGATGGTCACCAACGCCGGAAACGCAAATGGAGGGGAAACTGCTCCAGAGGACACAAACCCGCCCAACGAAATCTTGCAGGGAGTACGCATACCTACAACCCGTAGTTCAAGAGCAGCACGGCGAGACCATGCCGCAGGATGAGATATGCGGAGAGTCCCCGACCAGGTCAAGTGAAATGCACCATCTGAAAGACAGATTGGCCCAAGCAAAAGTTGTATGCCGCAACATTCGAAACAAAATACAACAAACCGCGTGACTTATAGAGGGGTCCGAAACTAGGAACCGATTGGAGAATGCGCTGGAAATCGGCGAGCTCAGGCAAATAATGATGAAGACGCAACAGGAGTATGTGAGCATACGCTCCGAGCTGCACCGAGCCATCTCAACAACACCAGAAATCCAATGTGTAATAGAACAAACATGGCATACCCCGTTCACAAGAAGAAACCCCGGAGCTCGCATCCGCGATATTGGGAAAATCAAATTCCCACAATACGCAAGGAATATGGACCCCATAGCGCACCTCAAGTCATTTCGGCTAGCTGTAGACAGGTCCCACCTCGAAGGAGAAGAGCAAGATGCGGGTTTCTGTAGGTTCTTCTCAGAGAATCTCGTTGGACCTGTCTTCGACTGGTTCTCAATGTTACCGAGGGAGTCTATAGACGGATTCGAGTAACTCGCCGAAGTGTTCCTTAAGCACTACTTTATTTCTATAGAGAACAGAACCACCATCGACAGCTTGCTCAATCTAACTCAGATGAAGTTTGAGTCACTTCGTGATTACATAACACAGTTTAAGGAGATGAAATCAAGAAGCACTAACGTCTCAGGCGACATGGCCTTGATCACGCTCAAAAGAAGAATATGGAAAGCCTCAGCTTTCAGCCAAAATCTGACTGTTTGGCCCCCCAGATCGTTGGACGACGCGCTACATAGAGCGACCAACTTTATTAACTAGGAAGAGAGAAGGTTCGAGCTCAGGCGCTCCGAAGAAACTGGAAAGTGCTTCAAAAAGAAAGAAGCTATAAAGGCGCAATCGGTGACAAGCAAAGTCCAAAGTAACAGCTGACCGCCAAGTGGAAAGACCGTAACCGGCCGCCACTCATTTTCGGGTGGGAAAGTTCAAGAATAAGAAACCACTGGACATGTCGAAATTATATGATTACCATCAGACACACAGACACACCCTGGAGGAATGTAAAGTGGTCCAGCGGCTTAAGGAAGAAGGAAAGTGGAAGGAAGGGATGAAAACGATATGTGAAAAAGGAAGGAGAGTATCAGAAGCGGGATAGGAGCCTGACTGAAGAAGAAGAAACCGTCAAAATAAGGGAAAACAAATAGTCCACGAAACCCCGCGTCGATGTCATAATTAGAAGATCGAGTCTGTGTGGGAGTTCATTAAACTCAATAAAAGCACATCGGTGAAGAGCAGAAGTAAGACTTTTAAGCTCGAAAAAGCCAAAAAAATGATATCAGCCCAACCATAATCTTCCGGGAAAGCAAAACCACCCATCTCGATAAATCCCACGACGATGCACCGTGGTCGAGCTAGATGTCAGAGGAATAAAACTAGCAAGAATATTGATTGACATCGAAAGCTCCGTCGATCTGCTGTTTTATAACACATTCAAAAAGATGGGAATGCAGGATAGCGAGCTCGTCGGAGGAAAAACAACCATGATAGGCTTTTCCGGTGACACCACAGTTACAATAGGAACAATTCAACTACCAGTAATAACGTCAGGAGTTAGGAAGGCAATGAACTTCATGGTAATCGATGCGCCGACATCATTTAATGCAATCCTAGGGAGACCATGGCTTTATGCGATGAAGGCCGTTGCATCGATATATCAGCAATGCGTGAAGTTCCCAACCAAAAACGGAGAAGGAAAGTATACAGTCAGGCCGCATCACGGTGGTGTTACCAAGAAAGTTTCTAGCGGACCCGAGGAGAGACATTATAGTAATTAACCAGTCATGAGACAACTGCCGGCAAAAAGACAGAAGACCTTGCTAACCAGAAACCAGAGGAAGTCCAGACCGTCAAAATAATGCCAGATCCTGACCACCCCGAGAGGGAGCTGAGCATCAGGGCAGACCTCGATCCTGAGATTCAAAAAGAATTAGAAAACTTCATGAAAGAAAACATAGCGATGTTCGCCTGGACGCCTCAAGATATGGTAGGAATCAGTCTGTTAGTGACAACTCACGAGCTGAATGTCAATTAAACTTATAAACCCATAAAGAAAAAGCGCAGAAAGCTGAGTCCGGATAAGGCGAAAGCAGTTCGCGACGAGGTCAAATAGCTTCTAAAGATGGAATCGATTAGAGAGGTGAAGTACCCTGAGTGGCTGGCCAATCCGGTAGTGGTGGGTAAGAAAAACGGAAAATGGAGGGTGTGTGTGGATTTTACTGACCTCAACAAGGCATGTCCCAAGGATAGCTACCCACACCCACATATCGACAGAGGGGTGGAGTCGACCGCGAGAAATCAGTTAATGTCCTTCATGGATTTCTTCTCTGGATACAATCAGATCTTCATGCATCCAGATGATAAGGAGAAAACATCCTTCATAACTGAGCAAGGTACCTACTGTTATCGGGTAATGTCGTTCAGACTCAAGAATGCCGGTGCGATGTACCATCGATTAGTGAACTTCATGTCCGCTGAGCAACTGGGAATTACTATGGAAGTATACATCGACGATATGCTAGTAAAATCAGCAAACGCGAAGGACCACGTCGGGCAATTATGCCGTTGCTTCAACATCCTTAACAAATTGGGGATGAAGCTAAACTAGGCGAAGTGTACCTTCGGGGTGTCATCCGGAGAGTTCTTAGGATACCTCGTTACTAAAAGAGGAATCAAAGCCAACTCGTGCCAAATAAACGCACTGGCAAGCATGTGCTCACCACGGACAAAGAAAGAGGTCCAACAACTGACTGGAAGGATAGCGGCCCTAACCGCTTTATATCACGATCAACCGATAAATGCTTGCCATTCTTCAAATTGCTGTAGGACAACAAAAAATTTATTTGGGAAGACAAGTGTCAAGAGGCCATCGAAAGGTTAAAAGCTTACCTAGCGACACCGCCAGTCTTGGCAAAACCAGAAGAGGGCAAGGAGATTTACCTCTATCTCGTGGTGTCAACGATGGCAATAAGTGGAGTATTAGTTTGGTCTGAAGCAGGAGAACAACGACCTATCTACTACATAAGTAAATCCCTCACCGAGCCCGAGGAGCGGTACCAGTGGTGGATAAAATAGCTCTTGCGTTGGTAACAACGGCACAAAAACTCCGCCTGTACTTTCAATCCCACACCATCATGGTAATGATAAATCAACCACTCCACACGATCTTGCATAGCCCCAAAAAGTCATGGCGGCTCATCAAATGGGCAATCGAGCTCAGTGAATACGACATGGAATATCGGCCCCGCGTCAGTATGAAGTCTCAAGTTCTCTCTGACTTTATCATCAAAATCTATAAAGGAACCGATAAGATGGAAATCGATCCGGAGCCGTGGACGGTGCACGTGCACGGGTCATCTTCTCGAAACAGATCCGGGTAGATATTAAGATTAACCTCGCCCAATGGTAAGCTTAACAAACATTCTTGTCGTCTGGGATACTAAGCATCGAACAACAAGGCCGAATACGAGGCCTTACTCGCCAGCTTAAGGATCACGGCTCGAATGGGGGTGAAACACTTGAAAGCTCACAATGACTCCCAACTGGTGACTAGTCAATATCACAGGGAGTACGAAGCAAAAGATACCAAAATGAGTGCATTCTTTGAGCTCGTCAGGAGTACGGCGTCGTAGTTTGAAACATTCAAACTAGAGAGGATCCCACGAGTAGAGAACACGGAGGCAGATGCCTTAGCAGCACTCGCGTCTACGTTAGAGCCTCTCATCAGACGAGTAATCCAGGTCAAATATTTGGAAAAACCTAGCATCGAAACAGCTGGTTAAGTGCTAGTCATAACCCAACAAGAAGAAAACAATGAGGGACAGGTGCATGAAGCAAAAATCATCGTGCACCCCGAATGGTGGGTCCCAATGAAACAATACATTTCCGATGGGGTCACCCCGCAAGACTGATGGGAAGCATGGAAACTAAAGACTCAAAGCGTGCGATTCTGCATCATAAATGGACGCATATATAAGAGAAGTGTAGCATGGCCCTTCCTCCTATGCACAACTAATGACGAGGCGGCCCAGGTCTTAGTGGAAATCCATCTTGGAGTTTGTAGAAATCATTCCGGGGGACGCACATTGGCATTCAAAGTCAAGAGACAAGGATACTATTGGCCAACAATGATAAAGGATAGTGAAGATTATTCCAAACGTGTCAGAAATATCACCGACATGCTTCATCAATACATGCCCCAAGCAAGAAAATCAGGCAAATGGTGATCCTATATCCGTTCATGCGCTGGGCAATGGACGTCGTGGGTTTATTAGAACCATCTGGGAAAAAGCATCTCCGCTTCATCTTGATCGCAACGGACTACTTCACCAAGTGGGTCGAAGCAGAGCCATATCAACAATTAATCGGACCACAAGTAAGAGAGTTCATCTGGAGAAACACCATTTGCGGGTTCGAAATACCCGGCGAGATAGTGACCGACAACGAGACAAACCTCGTATCATACCAGGTAAAGAATTTGTGCAAGCAACTCCAAATCAGGCTGGCTTCATCGACACCGCGCTACCCTGAGGGGAATGGTCAATCAGAAGCCACCAATAAGACAATACTTTCGAATCTGAAGAAAAGATTAAATTTCAAAAAATCATTATGGTCGGATGAACTACACTCGGTACTTTGGGCATACCAAACTTCACCATAGAGGGCGACAAAGGAAAACCCATTCTCATTAGCCTACGGGATCGAAGCAATGGTACCAGCCAATCTGAGTACCCCAATTTTGCAAAGGGAGATGATAGAAGAAGCAGGCGTCAATAACGAGTTGCTAGAGGATCACGTCGACACCATAGACGAGAAACAAGATCAGGCCACGATAAGAACGCTGAACTACCAACAAATAGTAGCACGGTTCTACAATTCAAGAATAAGGACACGCAGGTTCAAAAAGGGAGACCTGGTCCTAAGAAAGGTCTTCCAAAACACCAAAATGGCGAACGCTGGGAAGCTAAGAACAAATTGGAAGGACCGTACCAAGTCTCAAACATGCTCAAAGACGCAGTCTACCGACTGCGAGACCCTATAACAAGTAGAACGGAACAAAGACAATGGAACATTATGAATTTGAAATTCTATTATGTTTGAATGTAAAATCAGAGAACTGTGCAGGGGCTTGATTTCGATGAAGGAATACGTAGGCAGCTTGTATATAGACGAGTCCAGCCCCTTTTTAATAAAATCTTCCTTTTCTTTCTCTTTTCTAGGAACAATAAATAAATCCAGGAAGCAGTAAAGGATGAAAAAGTCATAATTACACAAACCCCAAATTGAAATGAACGAAAACAGCATCCAAAGTAGAGTTTTTTCTATAAAAAAAAGGGGGAAGAGAAGGGGAAACATTATAGCATTGAATTTACTCCATGGCATCAGCAGTGCAAGCTTCACCATCAACAATCTCACCAGAAGCAGGATCCTTAAGATCGACAGCCACAACGGCAGGATCTTTAGGATCGACGATCACGGCAATGGAATCACAGGCCGGAGAGGAGCCTTCGATAAGATAGCTAGCGAGATCAACCGGGGGAGTCCCAACCAAGGTCTTAACCCCAGGGAACAAATCTGGGAAAGGTTTCTCGCTCAAAACTAGGTTGGGCTATTCTTTATATTGGGACTTTGCCAATGCCAACTTCTCGAGAAAGGATGTTTTCTTGTTAGCAACGTCGAAATCCTCAGATTCAAAGTCCTTAATGAACATGAGGTTTGATTCAAACTTGCAAATGTCAATCCTTGCCACCCACTCCTCTTCCTTTCGAGATAACTTCCCACCAACATAATCAAGCACCTCTCTCCAACGAGCATCCAATGCCTTCTTCTCCTCTTCTAGAGTATGGACCCAAGCAGCGATGTCACTATAACGCGACTTTAAGAGCTTTATTTCCCAACTCATCAACTCCTTGTCCTCAGAAATAGCAGAGATATGAGAAGCAAGCCCCTTCTTCTCCGAATCAAGAGACTTAATCCATTCATCATAACGAGTCCGATCACTTTTAAGAGTCTCCTCGAGCTTAGAATGCTACGCCTGGAGATGCTCAAACTTCTCGTTGGAAAGATAATTCATGAGTTTAGTCTCCAGGGTGAAGACAACGTTCTTCATCTCGTTAGTCGCCTGAATAACAACAAAGATCCTATCACAACTCATAGTGGTTAAAGCAAAGAAAGAGAAAGAGAGTCGAGGTCATAAACCCGAGTTTGCAGCGCGAGAGAGGCCTTAAATTTACCCCGCTCAGACATGTGATCTACAAAGGAGACTTCATTCTCGTTCAGAAAGGCGAAGACCCTGAGCTGATTCTTAGGGAAGCATTAGCCATCATCTATAGGAGAGGAGCCCGAAACCGGAGTAGCTGAAAGGGAAGTCCCGGGCTGTTTATCGTGACAAGACCGATGCGCAGGAGGAGGAACACCAGAACCAAAAAAAGAGGCAACAAAGCCAGAAGTTGTGGGGCAGCCTCGGTCCCCTATAACCGGAAACTATCATCCTCCCTGAATTTCTCCTCCTTGACGATTTTCTTCCTCTTAGGACCCAAAATAGGCATGTCAGCTAATTGAGTCTTACAGGAAAAAGAGGCGCAAACGCGAATGGATGACTCAGAGGGTTGTCTAGCTGCACAACAGATTTTTAGTAAAGTGAGTAACAAAAAAGGGGTAATGATGGCGCGAGGTCGATAAGACTAACCAATTGGATCCTCGAGAATGATTGTCGCGGAGGAAAGATGGCACTTGATTCGCAACACGGAAAAGGAGTCCCAATGCACCTCGCCGTCTCTCAACTTATCTAAAAGGACGATGACCGCAACAGAAAGCCCAGGAGAATGATACTCCGCAAAACAAGGAAAGATGAAAAACCAGACCCAACGAGGAATAATTTAACAAAACACGAAAGACAGTCAAACAACCAGATTTGTCTCTCTAATTTCGAATAAAATAACTGGGATCATACTCCCCAATTGACTCTAGAGAAAGCTTGAAGAAGAACTTTGGCATCCAGTGCGTGTCCTTACTAGGGATACCATCAAGGACCTTATGCGTATCACGATTAGAGAGATACACTGTCTTAGATCCGGGGTTTCGCTTTACAATGTAAAAGCAAAGGAGCTCGTAAGCCCCAATTGAAATGCCAGCTTCATCACCCCGCACAAAAAGAGCGAGAGCGATACGAAGGAATGACGGGAACATTTGAGTAAAGGAAAGGTTTAGAGAATAAAGAATCGAAAAAAGTGAACTTGGAACCGGAAAGCAAAGATGAAAATCGGAGAAGTAAATGGCATAAGCGCCAAGCCATCCCGGCGGAGCATCCTCAGGAGTTTGACCCTCGGTGGCCAGTTGAGTAACGACACCTTCAGGGAAACCGTAGAGTCTCCGGAGGTCATCAAGCCCCTCGACGTCTAACGCGCACAATTTATTCTGCCTAGTAACCCTCAATTTGGGTGGCTATCTTCGGGAATCATCAGAAACAGTCTCAAAATTGTCACCATAATTGAAAGAGGCAGAACGAGAAGTTGAAGTAAGAAGTCTAGTACTCGATTCAGCAGCCATAAAGTTTCCAGAACAAAAAGTGGAAAGAGAAGAAACGTATATACACAACAGGCAATGAAAGTGAGAAAACTACCAGAAATCGCAAAACAAAATGAAGCGAGTAATGAAAGGGATAGAAAATACCTGTTAAAGGAATATGCGACGAAATAATTGAAGCCAGGAAGAGGAGAAGTTTTAATACTCTTAAAGGCCCACAACTATAAGAGCCGATAACCGCTAACTTTTAAAAAGAAATCTAAACTGTTCAAATTAAAGAAGGAAGTTTGAATAAACAGTTGAGATCGTCCAAAAGAGACGAGCAAGTAGAGCCCACAACTAGTAAACTCGATGAAGTAAGCCGGAAAAACCCAAAAGTTACCCCGCACCAAATTCATCAAGCGGGATAAAGCGAAAACGAAAAAGGGGATTTGACTAATGAATACTAATCTTGTGGAGAAAGACGAGGTGATCCCCACAATAAGAAACAAGCCAGGCAAAATATAAACAAAGCGCGCTTCAAAAAAAAACAACAAACAGCAAATAAACAGTAACCCAAAAGGGGGCATTAACAAACGAGTCAAAATCCAAAAGGAGTCGAGACGAAAACACATATATATATAAAAAAAAAGAGTCAGAATACATGAGAAACGGAAAACATATATAT
>OVBA01002359.1:0-35067 GCA_900406435.1 Lepidium aucheri | reverse complement strand
TTGAAGATAGAACCGTGTTTGTTCATCACTCCATATAAGATTCTAATATTCTAAACAACATTCCAATATGCTTGAATTGAGATCATTCATTATAATATGAGTGAGAATAAAAGATACTTACATCAGTACCGGGGATGGTTGTTATTATTTTCCTACTCTTGAATGCAAATCTGTAAATATTTGTCATCATGTCAACTCCATAAGAGGCGTAACAACATAGAAACACATAATCCAAAATATTATGCAAGAGACAGAACACAAGAGAATTTGCAAGAAACAAACACCCCCTAGGTGAGTAAGTAACAAGTGGATATACATTTCACCACTAAATACCAAAACCATAAACCAGAGAATAAACGATACTTCCCTCAGGAAAAAAATCTGAGAGCTGAGGATTTGACCAAAAAGCTATATTCATTCACCAATGTCTCTTAACCGATCTAAAGATCATTATATGATAAAGAAGATAACTTAAACGAGACAAAAGAGTGTTAATCTTAACTAAGAAGCTATATTCATGTCAGCTAATATTTATATTGCAAAATAAATATGTCATAAAAGAGAGACCTGTTTGAGATAACAAAATACAAGTTTCCCGCTAGCCTTCGCTTCACTAATCAGTTCCGTCGCAATACGTCTCTCCTCCTTAGGAAAATTAACTGCAGATTAAAGTCAATGGTCATTGACCTTTATTGTTAACAACAACAACACCAAATACTAGAGACACAAACTACAGATTAAAGTCTATCAACACTACATAATGCAAAAAAGAATGCTAAGACCAAAATCCAGAATAGTCATGTATGATGGGCAAAAACCATATAAGAATCAAACTTTAATGCAAGCCACTCATTAAAGCAAAACGAAAAAAGAATAAAATATACAACGATTGGTATATTTGCACTCATTAAGGTCACTCATTAAAGCAAGGCCGTTAACTGCATCATTTGCACTAGCTTAGTTAATGATCAAACAACGACCTTCATATACTTCAAAATACATCATCTTAATATCTAAATTTTGTAATTGATGACATCAGACTCATACATACTTTATCTTTCCTTGAAAACAAGAAAAACATATCTTTTGCAGACTATATTTTGGAACAAGAATAATGCAATAATAAATGTATCCTAGTTCTAACGCATGTGTGACAGAGACAAAAGACTATTATTTGCATATAAAATGAATTAAGTAGAGAGTAGGGATCACAAAACATGAAATCAAGTAGGAAAGCTAATGGAAGTTTACTGAATGGAAGGAGTTTAGGTTTGCAAAATATAGAATAAGTAGTTAAGCTAATATGAGCAAATGAATGTCTGCAAAATCGTATATGCTAAGATCGCATGAAACATAAACGTATATGAGCTGAAAACTACATGTATCAGTTGGACTATCTATGCAACAGTGAATAGAAATTCATATACAAAAAAAGACAGTACCTAGTCTAATTCTCCTTTCACGTTAACTTGAAATCCCAGTTATGATGTTTTGGGCAAATCTTTTGCCTCGCGCTGAAACCAATAAACACTGATTAGGATATGATGCTAAGACAGATAGATAGCCAAACAATCCACGGAATTGCAATCATGTCAAGCAATGATGATGATAAACTATAAATTGAAAATAAGAAAGTTATATAGAAAATACAGGCCTATGAGACTACTATATGCTTACTCTACAAACACAAAACCAGATGTTTAAAGAGACTTAAACAAGAACGAGAAACAAATATATATATATATATATATCCAAAACACCAAGCAGAATATGAAAGGGGGCACACAGATCTACACCTTTTGAATCAGCTTAGCAAGTTCTTCGGTCTGCAATCCCAAAACAAAATTAGACCAACACCACGATAGGGAATCAGATTATATAAATACCAAAGCTAAAAGAAAGATTTAGCAACTATGTCCTAAATCAGACCTCACAGTCCAAAACGTTGGCTTGTAAGATAAAACAATCACATTGTGATTTAGCTCATCTTAAGATGCTTGTTATTACCCAATTCTAAACACAACACAATGCAAGTTCAAGAATATAGTTATAATATATAAAACCATTGGGTATTCTAATCTATCGAATATAGTTATAATATATAAAAGAAGACTCCAAGCTAAGGTTATGATTGAGAACCACAAGGTTCTAACTAAACCGAACACCTAAAACACTATCTTGCACAATATACTTTCTCTGCATCTCTCTCTGTACATAAAGACTAACCATTAATAAATCACTTTGCACACAAATCAAACTAGCCTTACCCTTCCAAAAACTAACAATCAAAAGGCAAATAAAAACTAAGATTCCAAAACCCTTATGATCAAGATAAGACTACAACTTAATCCATCAGAAAATCAATCTTAAATTTGAAAACAAAACAAAATTGAAATAGTATTGAGAAGAATACTAAAACAGAAAAAACAGTCCATAGATGGATCATGAGGAAAGCTAACCTTGAAAGGAAAAGCTAAAAGGATTTAGTCAATGACCAGAAACCATGTATGTTCCAACACCTATTAGTTACAAAGAGAAAAATAAGATCTCCCTTCCTCATTCATTAATATTGATCAACAATTAACACTTCATAACATAAAAACATGAGTGAAAATCATGAATTACAAGTCAGAAGAATTGTTGCCATATTCGATAAACGATAAGCCATATCTAGAGACCATAAGAACCTCATAATCTATCTATTCTTGAAGGGAAAACGGAAACCCATCAACAATAAGTTGGACATAAAGAAGAGGCAATTTGGACATAAAGAAACAAAAGATGAGAGCAACTGATTGAAGAATATACTGAGCTAGCATACATGGTATAAGCCCTAAACGGCTCTAATGGAATTCAATAGTAGAAAAACAAGTCAATGAAAGGAAAGACAATGAGCAGTTCCAAGACAGTAAACCAGTAAAAAAACTTTTGTCGAGTCACAACATTGTCAATTAGATACAGATATTGGTATTAAAAAGAAAGGCTTTGAGAGGGAATCTGATTATACAGAGCCTCAGATGTACCGATTGAAGAAGAGGGCCAGAGAAAATAGTGTCGAATCTGCCAAAATCAAGCGAGAGAGATCCTGAACAGCCTAAACCACTGGAAAAGCAAAGTAAATTGAGTGAGCATCGAGCGAGAAAGATTGGAAAAACCAACTTATACTTCAAGAGAAAACGAAATGATTAAAGCTCACTAAATAACTATCGAGCTGCTTTGAAACCCATTATAACCCAGAAAGACACAAAAATCAAATAAACGAAACAGAGATTGAGGAAGAGAGAATCCTACTGCTTTCTGAAGAGAGATGAGAAAACGAAGGCAAGAAGGGAAGAGAAAGAGGTGATGAGTTTTATGAAAATCAAAAACCTGAACTGATAATGTAATTTCACGTTTAATATTTCAAAGGGTATTTAGGTCTTTTAAAAACTTTTACAACTCATTTCCATTCAGATGCACCTTTGAAACTCATCTGAAATTTTTTAAATTTTCAGATGGATTTGCCAAAATCATCTGGATGGTCCATCTGGATGAAGCATATAATTGTGTCTAAAAAAACAACAATTTACATCTCCATTCGGATGGATCATCCAAATGGATAAAATAACAAGCACTAACTCTAAATAATTAAGTGTTACAAACAAGTCGACATAGAAATGATATAAGATTCCGGTTTAAATGTGACATGTTTTATTGTTTAATTGTTTTTTCCTATTTGGTTAAACAAACATGGAGTCAAGTCACGAAAGGATGAACAAATCAATAGAAATTTTTTATGGGTAATTTATAGGAGGTTTGATTTTGATGGATTTACAAATTTACGTAAGATATGAAAAATGCATTGCTTAATTCTTTAATTTAAAAACGTAAAAATTAGATTTTACAAATCTAACCAAAACTAAAGACTTCAAGTATTTGTATTTATATTTATAGAGAAGTCAACTTCAAATTAATTAAAATCTATTATAAACACAACAAATCTGTAATCATATCCATAATTTGAATAAGAGTTCATTTAAATTAATATTTACACATGATCAAACTAATAACACATAATTTTTTAAAATTATCTATAATCAATATTTTTAATAACGTATTATTTTGATCAGAAATGCCTAAATCAACGATAGAATAACATATGATTTTAAAAGAAGTTCTAAATCTATAAAAATCATAAAATTAAGTGAACATATATGTAGGGGCGTAAAAATAGGTAAACCCAACCCAACCAACCCATTATCTAATTTTAAGTGTTAATGTGTTGTGATTAACCTATTATCCATTTATTTAAAAGATTAAATATTAAAGTTAGTCGTTTACGAATCATATAAAGTCAAAAATTAAATATTTAAATAATAATTAATCATTCTTCTAAAGATTTTGGATCCGGTCGAACAATGACTATCTAGCCTTTTCATTATCAACTCCATATCCAAAAATCCAAGAAAGGGTACAAAGTAAAGCCTGGACATTGCTAGGTAGAAGGCTGCTTAAATATTTGTTGATGATGTGAGAGTTGATGCTAAACAAAGACTCTGAAGTGACCATGGTTATTGGAATGCTCAGAATATCCATTGCTATATATGATAACACGCCAAAACGATATTTGTTTTCTTTCCAATACTTAAAACGTTCAAATCAAGATGAGTTTTCATGTCTAACTTTGGATCTTCGAGATACATATCCAATGCCAACTTTCCTTCTTCTTCCTCAAAATCTAATACTTCATCTAACTCAAGTAAGTCCTGTTACAATTCTTTTGCATTATACAAAACAATCCAAAATATTTCATTCCAAATGGTAAAATATAAGATTCTGATGCATACAAAAAGAGAATCAAGATCACACTGGGTAAATACCTTGTGATGACGTGTTTTATGAACTTCCTGCAAAATGGTTTGAATGATTGATTTATAAAGAACACTCGCATATCTCATGATGCTACACACCTACATCAAAGTTCCACCTATTTTTAATGCTAATTCTTATATCATGTTCAAATGAATAGATAACTAAAATAAACAGAAATTGAAGAACTTACATCAAAAACACCCAAGGTGTCTCTTCCACGTTCAGATAGATTGTCTGTTCTTAAAGAACTCACAATTGGAGTCAATGGAAAGTTTTCCGATATTCTTCAAAGAGCTTGTAAAGCCTACTCTTGATGCGATTGATTTTGTCTTCTGTAGATGATGGATCAAGCTCATTATAGCATTTCTTCAGAAGTTTAAATTTCATTCTAGGATCAAAAACTGCACCCATTCCAAGAATAATACTATAATCCTTCCAATGCTTGTCAAACTTCAACAGCATCTTCTTAACCATTTCTCGAATGAGAAGATCTTCATTGTTCTTTTGAACTTCCAAAACACATTAAATTTTCCAAATATGAAAGAAGTATGTGTTGGAAGTTGAATAGCTTGTCCCCGGCATCAAAGTAGTAACACTATAGAAGACTTTAGGATCTCAAGATATGCATTGCCCTGTTACATTCTTCACTTGAAGGGCAACTTTTGTAGTTCTTATCAACTATTATAAACCTATTGAATGCCTTCTGATATTTTAATGTCTTCCTAAGCATTATATATATTAAGTTCCATCTAGTTTGATTATCCAGAGACAAAACTACTTCATCATTATACAACCAGCGAGTGTAAGCCTTCTTCTAGCCTTTGATCCTTTAACATACTTTACCATCTCTCTTATCTTGAACAAAACATCATCAATAACAGCTGAACCATCCTGCACAATCACGTTCAAGATGTGTGCACAACAACGCACATGTAAGAATTCCCCTCGACCCAAAAGATTATCATCTAAGTTCAGCCGGTGTCTCAATATCTCTTGCATAAAATTATTTGCTCTAACATTGTCTAAAGTCAGAGTGAATACCTTCTTCTCAATTCCCCATTCTTTCAAGCACTCATGAATTTTTCCAGCTAATACATCACCACTATGTGGTGGAAGAATTTGACAGAAAGACAAAATCTTGCTATTCAGCCTCCACTTTGCATCAACATGATGAGCAGTCAGGAATATATATCCATCTCTAGATATTGTTGCAGTCCAACAATAAGAAGTAAGACAAATCCTGCTCAAAACCTTCTCTAACCCAAGCTTCGATTTTTGTTTTTCAATCTCCCAAGTTTTAATCACATCAGAAGCTGCAGTGTTCCTAGTATAATACTTGTAATCCGGATTTTGATGCTAAGTAATCCCTAAGCTCATCATATTCAACACAAGAAAACGAAAGATCATGATGGATAATCACTTTACTGAACTTCTCCCTAGCACTTTTATCATCATACTTCTCTGATCTTTTCTCATTGACTGAATCCTCTGATTATTTCTGCTAATGGCGTTTCAGATTTGATGTTCCATTAGTTGCCATATACACATACTCTTTTGAGCATTTCAAACAACATGCTTTCTCTTCACCATCCTCATCTGTTTTTAGCCTAAAGTAGTTCCATACATTTGACATTTTTCTTTTCTTTTTGAAGGATAAGAAGAGCTTACCAAAGTTGTAGATTGTGTTGTATATGCTGTTGATGATTGCCCTGGTCCCTCAAAAAGATATTCATTTTCGTTTTCCATCTTCATGTTATGAAACAAAAACAACAAAGAAACCCACTCAAAACATTGGTTTATCTCTAAGTAATCATTAAACACATTAAAACCACACAAGTTCTACACAAACACTATGTTTGTGTCTCCGACATTGATAAAATTCTTCACAAACTTAACACATTAATTCAGCATGTCCTAAAAAATGCAAAAGACAAAGCCGTTTCAGAAGCCGAGTCGCATAGAAACTAGCAAAAGAGAGATTGAAAGAGAGAAAGAGAATTAATTACAAGAAGAAAAATTACCATCAATAGAGAGATTAAAGCATCCAAATCGATCCCTCATTAGTGAATTTGCCCCACACTGAATAGAAGAGTGGATCGAGAGAGAGCAAAACCGAGTTTTTTTCCTGCCGTCGAAACCTAGTTCTATTTTCTATGTTTGTATGATGAAGTTATTATTATTTGTTAAGTAGAATTTTAAATATTAATGGGTTAACAATTAATCTATTCTGACCCGTCAACCCATTAAAATCCAACCTATTTCAACCTGAAACCATTTAACCCATTTACCCATTAAACCTGTTAACCCATTAGAATCAAAAATTTCAACTTCAATGGGTTAATGGGTCTGGATTTGGTTGGATCGATCCATCACTTTTGACTCCTTTTGACACCCTTATATATACGTACCAGATTTGTCTTCATTATCACAACTATCAGTTGATTTGATTTCTTTTCCAACATTCATCTTCATTATCACCACTATCAGTTGATTTGATTTCTTTTCCAACATTTCCTCCTCGTCCATCAGTATTACTAATAACATATCACTCAAGAGCGTTGATGAGTGGTGACAAAGTTGAGTCCGGGGTAGCCTTAAACACGAGACGGGGACTTTTACTCTCCATTACATCTCTCATAATCGCGTGACTCACAACACCAAATGTTGGCACAATTGGACTCAAACCCACTTGCTTCTTATCATAGTAAACATCGAACGAACGCTTTGGGCCAGAACTAAGGGTTACTGGCTCCAAGAAATACATGATAAGATAAAACGTTACTCCTACATATGGAAGGTCCAAATTATAAAAAATCAAATTCTTCTTGGTCCATAAGGTTGGAAGGACAATCTCAGGTGGGTGGTTCCCTGATCTTGTTGTGTTGTGTCGATTAAAACAGCAACACTCGTTAATATTGTGGCCGAAAGCTTAGTTGACATCTCCCAAAATCTATCATAAGGATCAAACGGCGACCTGTAGATGAAATAACCTATTTGAAATATGACCCAAACTAAAGTGACTGAATAAAAAAAAAATACTATCTGAAACGAAATTACACTTAAATTTCTATGAAAACATAATATGATTATTTACTAATTAAAATGTATATCCGTACTAAACTGATCCACATTTAGAATCTATTTGATTTACTCATAACTTATAATTAAAAAAATCACACAAAATTTCTAAATAAACACGAAAAATCTCAAAATAATGATATATTTTACGATCTTGTTGTAGCTTGCCATG
Source organism: Lepidium aucheri (assembly GCA_900406435.1). NCBI lineage: Eukaryota > Viridiplantae > Streptophyta > Magnoliopsida > Brassicales > Brassicaceae > Lepidium > Lepidium aucheri. The sequence continues at coordinate 26,966 of OVBA01002359.1, read as the reverse complement.
ATTTCAAGCTGTGACTATTGACACAATCTCAAACTTATGACTATTTTGAGAATTTTGTATTTATTCAACAATTTTTCTGGTTTTTTCCAAACTGACTTAGTCACAAATTTTGTTCATACTTTTTGTTTTTGATAAACTCTAGAATCATTCTGAATCTTTAACTCTGTATTCTTCTCCGTGTCTAAGGCCAACCGTTGATAATACCACATCTAAGTTATAAACAATTTTTCTGGTCTTTTTAGAACTGACTTACCCACAGATTTTATTCATATTTTTTGTGGCTACATATAAGTTTTTAGTATTCAAGAACTATTGTTTAAAAAATAAAAAATCAAGAACTATTGTTCAACTTTATTTTAAGAAAAGTGTTAATCCCCTAGAAGTCAACTTATAAAATATCCTATAGAGAGCCATATATCTCACCCATTGTTTTGAAACATTTGAATTTGAATGAGCTCCGAATTTTAAAAGTTTTTAGTTAGTAAAAAGTCAATTATATAACTATATATATATGTACACATTAATATATGGTAAAATTTTGATATAAAAGTAAAGAAAAATTTACGTAAAATATAGATATAAAAGTGGATTTTAAATTTATATGATTTAAATATAAAAAAAATGTTTCGCATAGTTCCAACTTCCAAATATTAAAGGTCTTTATGTAAACATAGATTGTATGTAGGTCTTTATGAATGAATAGTTTACCTAACTAACTCCTTCCTACCGTAGGCATGCATTCCGTCGACTTTCTTTAGGGCCAAGATCGGAATACATTGACGCGTCCAAGCTTCTTACTTTAATGCTAGACACAAAAGGGTGTTGGCTCGGAAACGTACGGACAAAGCAAACACTTATACTCCCTTTTTCGGCAACAAAAAGCACCTCCGAGTAAGGTACTTTACGTGTGGACTTTGTTGTGAACTTGTGATAATCGAATCTATATGTTTTCCGTCGTGCACCACATCAAATTTGGGAGGCTTATCAACTCCATCATAATCACCGTGGTAGAATCTCGTCCTAACTAGTTGGCTTACCTTTATTTACTGGAATGTTGTTGTAACAATTGTTGTCCCGGGTTGGAAAATATCGGAGTGTGGTTAGATCATCAGTGACTTTGATTGTTTCAATTTTGGACGATGAACCAATGGTTTCATAGTCCGTGTCTCCCACCCACTTTCTGTTCTCCCCATCAGTATGTGAACTGGATGATCCACAGTCTATGCTTATGTCTGAAACCAATCCCCATTAAACTCAAGTTCAGTCTAATCCACGAACACAAAATTTAAATAATTATAATAATGTGGAACGTAAGTTGATTAACTAACCGGCTGCAACAGAAAATATTAAAATGGAAATACCGAGGAGAAGGCAAATAAAAGAAGCTTGAGCCATGCTTGATTACTTTGATACAAGGCTTAAATATAAGTATATGCTCTATGATAGTGAAGATATCTTATTATAGCCTGTCCATGTTATAGAAAACATAAAAGAATTGCCAATTGTTCTAAAACATTGATATTTTAGTGACCAAAATAGAAATAAATATAAACTTGAGATCCGAAAATTATATGTCATTGTCATCTAAGCCATTTCTTAACACACATTATCTATACTTGATATGAAATGATAAAGTGGATCAATGTAATGGCTGAAAATGGTAACTATAAAGATGAAATGATTCGGGGATGACTGATAAAGTTTATTAAATTATTGGCTTCTAACTCAAAACTAATTGACAATGAGTGGAGAGGTCTATCTCCTATATATATATATATATATATATATATTAGTTATGATCCCTTCCAACTTCCGATGTGAGATGTTATTCCTTAATACGCTTATTCGAGATGATGGCTATTTGGTCATTGATCTTGATATGTTCGAAGATGGATTGAGGGCACCAATTTGAACCTGAGTTGTGTATAATTGGACCAACTTTGAGTCAAATCGAATTGGACAGTGTGGATTGTGGACTTTGATACCATATTAGATTATGAGTTAACAACTCAAAACCAATTGGTAATAAGTGGAGATGCTCATATCCTATATATTTCTTAGAATCCCTTACAACTTCTGATGTATTATGTTATTCCCTAATAAAATTAATATATGAACGTGTAAAAACGTTAAAAATCCAAATTGGTAGGAATTCTTAAAGGGATTCTTTCTAAAATACCTCATTGACTTTGATCAATGGATAGAATAACCCATCAATTTCTCTAGCTAAAGCTATATCCAAACCACTCTTGCTTTTTTATATAGTTTCGAAAATGCCATTACTTTTTTGTTTTTTTAAAAAATTTCAATAGAACCTAAAATTACCAAAATATTTAGGGATTATTTGTATTGTGCCACTTTTGAGTTTCGAATTCTCCATAATGCCACAAAAACTCAACTTCCTTCACAATGCTACTTTGACAAAATCAACATTTGATTAAAAGACCAAAATGCCCATCTTCTTTCTTCTTCCTTCTCAATTCATTCTTTCATTTTTCTTCTCTTTTTTTCTTCCACAATTCTTTCGATTTCTCTTCTCTTGATTTCTTTTTTACTTCTCTCGATCTCTCGTAAAAAAAGATATCATATCAATGTCAATAGATTCCATGTTTTTGTCCATCGCTTATTTCTATAGCCATTTTAGACATCTCTATGGCCATGTCCATCGCTTATGTCTATGTCTATCTGTGACATGTTTATGTCTATTTGTGATATTTTTATGTCCATCGTGACATATTTATGTTCATCGTGACATGTTTATGTCTATCATGACATGTTTATGTCCATTCGTGGCATGTTTATGTCCATCATTTATGTCTGTGTCAGTTTTAGACATGTTCATGTTTATTTTTGACATGTTCATGTCCATATGTTATGTCTATGTTCGTTTTAGACGTTCATTGTTTATGTCCATATCCATTTCCAAACATAAATTCGCATTTTCTCTTTCTGTCTGCCACATGTCAATGTTTCTTTGCTCAATTTTTCCTTTTTCTTCTTTTTTCCTATTTTCACACGAAAATCTCTTCTCTCATTCCACTTTTTCTCTCCACTTTCCTCTCTCTTTCTTTTTTTTCCATCTTTGAAAGAGCAAAATGGTCATTAGGAATACCGCAAACACCACAAAAATTGCATTCCCTACAAGATAAAAAACATTGTGGCATTCCCAACAATTTCAAAACTCCTTGGCGTGCTATAGCCAATTATTTCAAATATTTATCTAACCTCAAATATTTACAAATATGTCATATTCTTCAGTTCTACCAACAACTATTACCAAACAAAACAAAGCTCTAAATACTCATGGATCTACTAATTTCGAGCTATTATTGCTTATTTACAATCTTCAACCACATTATCTTCCATTCTCTCTTCATTTCTATCCATAAATCTCTCTAATTTTCATTTAACATTTTATAATTCTTAAAGCTTTAATTTTTAATGCATTTAGCAACTAAAAGTAATGAATAACGGTTTGCTATGATATTATGGGCATTATAAACAAGGTAAATACAATCCCTAATTCAAATCTAGCTATTTTTGCATATTTCAAATATTTGCGGAGAGTAGACTTCATGTGAAGTATGTATTCCATGTAGACTTCACATGAAGTCTGCAAGTCAGCATAGATGTTAGTTTCTTGTTTGGATCCAAAAAAAGTTAAATGAAGACTTCATATGAAGTCTGCTGAAATTTGAGTCGGTTTTACAATTGAATGAATATTTGACTTTTACGTAGACTTCACATGGAGTCTTCAAAAAATGCACAGACTTCACATGAAGACTACGTTTCTTAGAGGGGTTATTTTTGAAGTTGACCAACACTACAGTTATTTGACCAAATACATGTGGAAATATGTGTGAAAGCGAAATCTTCACATCGAGTCTTCTTAAATTTGGAAGACTTCAGGTGAAGTCTACGTTAGATACTAAGTAATGGAGCCTACGTATGATTTCTACGAAATTAATAAAAAATTCAATTATTTATAAAATTAACTAGACTTCTATTGAAGTCTACTCCATTTACGTTGAAGATTTCACCTGAAGTCTGCATTGTTAAAGACTTCACTTGAAGATTTATGTACTAAAAGTCAAACTTAGTCAATTACAAAAGTAACCTCTCTTTTATAGAGTAGGCTTCATGTGAAGACTACTATATTCAAGCCAAGCATAAGTAGAATTCAAATGAAGTATGCATATGAAAAGTCAATATTTAGTCAAATGCAAATATAACCTCCTAAAAAATAGACTTCATGTAAAGTCTGCGTCTGAAAAATCAACATTTAGTCAAATGCGAAAATAATCAATGGAGACTTCAAGTGAAGTCCATTTTATCTTCATAGACTTCACATGATATCTACTGTATTGTAAAATAGACTTCAAGTGAAGCATGTGAAAAGAAAAAATAGATTTTATGTGAGTCTGCTAGTGTAATGTTGTTAAAAATGTATTTAAAGCAAGTTTAAAATTTATTTTTAACTTTTTTATATTTTTCTTATGTGTGTTTGATATTGTGTTTGCTTTTGTACAAGTTTAACATGTTTATATATTATAGTTATGATTGTATAAATTTTAAAAGCAATTTATGTTGTTAGCTTATTCAAGATAAACTTCAGGTGAAATTTACCACGTAAAATTTTGAGAAAATACTTTTAAAATATGTTTAAATTATTTTTTAGTTTTTTTTAATGTGCTTGATAGTGTGTTTTTTATATAACTTTAACATGGTTATATATTATAGTTAAACCTATATAAATTTTAGAAATAATTTAGGTAGTTAATTAATTCAAAATAATTTATGTGTTGAATAGACTTGTGTTATAACTTCTTTTCAGTTTTTCATGATAATTTTATTTGAATAACTTAGTGATGTTTTTATATCTACATCATAATACTTGGCTATTTAACTCAGTTATTTATATTCAGGTATTGGTTTAGTACTTGTTGGTTATTTATATTCAGGTATTGGTTTAGTACTTGTTGGCATTACTTATAGGTACAGTACTTGTTGGCATTTTATGGTTATTATCGGAAAGGAGGAAGAATGTTTTATTTAGATTATGGACAAAGAAAACGATTTCTACTTCATGTACAAGTGAACAAAACTGTGTAGCTGTTCCAGTTCACTTTGAATCTCCATTGAATTTATCACTACCAAACTAGCACACGCAATTTTCTTCAAGGAAACAAGAAGATTAAATAAATGGTTTATAATTACAATCTTAAATTTTCTTAACACTATGACTATAACGTCACCAAATCAGCTAAATCAATGACACTTGTCTTCATCTCCAATCTCACATAGTTCACCAGCACCATTCCTCTCTTCATCTGAAGCTTCGAGATAAAATGAATAATCTATTGTCTCTCAAACATTGGAGTTGCATACAAAGTTTAAATAACACTTAGCTTGGCAATCAAAACTGATTAAGCTTTTTTGTAGCTTGCCACAAAAACTTTTCATACTCTGGCGCAAGATTCTTGCAATAACCACACCTAGAATAACTCAGAATTAGAAACCTATAATTCTTCACCAATGAGGTAAGTGTGATATGCAAATGAGAACAATGATAAAACAAGTGATGAGATTACATGTGAGGCCATTGTTTTAAGTCCTCTTATGATGGTTTCAAAAGAAGATCAACATAGGATTTTCCAATGGATTTATTTGAGTTAAGAGGTGTATTATCATCGATTACCCAAATTTTGTTCCTTGCAAATCCATGTTGATCCAATAATCCACAATCTCCAAACGTAAAGACACAAACACAAAATTCAATGACAAAATGATCAATAGAAATGTCTAAGCTCAATCAAAATTACGTGAGGATAACAAATCTGAATCTCTCCACGCATTGATTTTGGAGGTTCAAATATAGCCTAACAAGTTTACAAAATAAAAATCTGATAAATTCTTTCAAAACTGGTGCAAGTTTCAGGGTTTTGTCTATGTATACCTTGTTGCTAGTGAAGAGAAGCTCTTCTCCTAACTCATTCTCCATGAAATCACTTGTCCTTCATGGAAACTTGTCTGGAAAACAAAAATCAAATCCACAATACACAAATCAATTTAACAATGATGAAAAGCTAGAATTCTGGAAACAAATGACCCATTTTGATGACCACGATGTTAATAGATCTGGAAATCTAAGCTCACTCCGAAAAAATAAAGACAAAGCAAAAAAAGAGAGAGAAAAGAAAATAAAGAACACATGGCAATACAAAGAGCAAAACAGTTATCTTGTTTATAATTGTTAATTATAACCAACTAAATTTCAAAGTAAACACCAATCAAAAGTCTCTTTAGAAGTCTCTTACTAAACACCAATCAAAAGTTTCCTCAGAAGTCTCCCTCGAAGTCTCTCCTTAGAAATTTCCTTAGAAATTTTTAAATTTAGAAATCTCCTTAAAAGTCTCTTTCAGAAGTCTCCTTCAGAAGACTCCACTAGAAACTTCACTAGAAACTTCACCAGAAGACTCCACCAGAAGTTTTCACTAGAAGTCTCCACCAGAAGTCTCCACCTGAAAACTCCATCATAAGTCTCCACCAAAAATCTCCATCATAAGTCTCCATCATAAGTCTCCACCAGATGACTCCATCAGAAGACTCCTTTGAATATCTCTTTCAGAACAACGAAAATAATGAATACACATGTTAGAAAATTAAAACTGCAAACAACTTTCTTACTTCACCTTGTAAATCAAAATCGTCAAATTTAGCAAAAAATATAAAAATATAAAAATAATTCAAAACAATTCGAAAATATTCAAAAAGATTCAAACAATTTCGCAGAAAGTTCAAACTTATTAGAGTTGAAAAAAATCTAAACTTCATATCTAAAAATACCAAAAATATAAAAACCAAAAACTAACCGTTTTCAGATCTGGATGTAGAGAGTCGGTGTCGCAGTGGCTGAAGAGAGGCGGCAGCTTTATGGATAGAGGTGATGGCACCCAAAAAAACATAAAAAAGGGACAAAAACTCTATCAGTTCTGGAATAATACAAGTGAAAAAGTCAAGAAATCAAAAGATCTGAAGGAAATACCTTCAAATCCGCCACTAGTGGAGAGAGCTGATGCCAGAATTTGGCTTGAAATCAGAAAGAGAAGAATAAGCAGGCGAGTTATGAGATTGAAGAAGAAGAGGAGAAGACAAAGAAGAACGAATGGAGAGAGGAGACAAAGGTTACAAAGGAAATGAGGCGGAAGGAGAGGGAGATAGATTGTCGATGCCATAGAGGAGAGGAAGCGGAGGTGACATCGGTTTTTGTTGGAAATTACCAGAGAGGTTGCAAAGGGAGAGAGGAGACAAATGAAAAGTGGCTAGAGTTTTTAGAATGACAAATACATTTTAGGTTTTATATGTAGGTACAATGACATGTTTATTTCGGTTAACCTAAATCCAATTTCAATTTTTGATCTAATCGTTGGTTATTTTGGTTAACCTCAAACCCAATTTTAATTTTAGTTTTAGTTTCAATTTCGGGAATAGACTTTACATGAAGTCTACTCTAATCCCTAAACCCTAAATACTCTAAACTCAATGACCTTTATTGATTTAATTTGACCATGTTTTAGTGAAATTTCATTTTCAAACTTTATTTTTGTTTATTTTTAGAATTTATAATCAAATTTATAAGTATCTAATTATTTTAATTTTAAATAAAAAATAAAATTATATAGCAGACTTCATGTGAAGTCTATATTATAGGTGGACTACACATGAAATCTACTACTAAAAATAGTAGATTTTGCTTGAAGTTTGCACTTTACCCTAAAGCCTAAATCTAAACCATATATTCTAAACTGCAAACCAAACTTTTTACCAAAAACTTATAATTTCTAAATATATACATAATTTAACTCTTTTATTCCATTTCTACATTTCAAATACAAAATTTATAAACCGCACATGATTACCATATCTTATTATCCTAAACCCTAAATTATGATATAGTTTGTTTATGAACTTTGTGGTTTGATCTTTGTTGATTTTATTTGGTCATGTTTTAGCAAAATTTTATTTTTCATACATCATATTTGTTTATTATTAGATTTTGTAATCAACATTAATAGCATATAACAATAATTACTATTTTAGTTTAAATTATATATATAATTAAAGAGCTGACTTCACCTAAAGTCTTCTCATGTAACTAATAGACTTCACGTGAAGTTTTCTCTAACCCTTAAACCCTAAACCCTAAATTTTATACCAAAAATTCTAGACCGCAAACAAAATATTTTCTAATGCACAAATGTTAGACCAAAAACTTATAACTTCTAAATATATGCAGAATGTGACTCTTTTATTCCACAGATTACCGTACTTATTATCCTAAACCCTAAACTATGATATAGTTTGTTTATGAACTTTTTGGTTTGATATTTTTTGATTTTATTTGACCATGTTTTAGCAAAATTTTATTTTTAATACTTCATATTTGTTTATTATTAGATTTTGTAGTCACCATTATGAACATATAACAATAATTACTATTTTAATTTAAATTATGTTAATAGTTAAAGAGCAGACTGCACATGAAATCTTCTCATGTAACTAATAAACTTCACGTGAAGTCTTCTCTAACCCCTAAACCCTAAACTCTAAATTCTAAACTGAAAATTCTAGACCGCAAACCAAATATTTTCTAATACGCAAATGTTAGACCAAAAACGTATAATTTCTAAATATATGCACAATTTAACTGTTTTATTCGTTTTCTACATTTCAAATATAAATTTTATAAATCCCACATCATCACCATATCTTATTACCCTAAAGTTCTAAACCTTAAATCATGACATAGTTTGTTTATGAATTCTGTGGTTTGATCTTTTGTTGATTTTATTTGACAGTAATTACTATTTTAATTTTATATTATATATAACTAAGGAGCAGATTTCACATGTAGTTTTCTCATGTAACCAGTAAACTTTACGTGAAGTCTTCTGTGATCAGACTTCAGGTGAAGTCTTCTGTGATCGGACTTCAGGTGAAGTCTGGCGAATGATATAATTGTAATTGTTTTTCAGATTTTTTGTTTAGTAATTAAAGATAAAATTATAAATTTACTAGTTACATAAATTATTTTTGAAGATGAATTCAATTGGAATATATATTTGTATTTAAAATAAAATTTTGAGTCAATATTGTCATATTCATATTCATAAAAGACATAATAGTGGTTGACATTTGTTTTGGTTGGTTGACTTCATTAGGCAACCATTGAAGTTCGATGGGTCCGTCGTTGAAGATATCAATCACATTGTCGAGGGCATTTAGTAAGCTTGTGTGTAATTGAAAAGCAAACACACACACATGACTTGTGTTTAATTACTTTGGTAAACGGTGGAAACCGTTTATGAGTTTGACACAATATATTATTGAAAGTAGAAACTATTTGTTTGTGCAAATTTTTCTTTAATAATTTATGTTGGAGGCTGATGATAATGGATCCACATGTGAGGTCGTCATCGTCATCGCCCAGCAACCATTGCTGGATATCCCATAGCATGGTTTCCCATATTCACGTTTACATTTATATTATTATTATTATTATTGGGATTATGTCTGATTGCTCCTGCAACAACCATAATAAACAATAAGTCATTTACCTAAAATTCATAGCAAGAAAATCAAATAAACGATTTCTAACTGAGTAATTAATTAATTTAATAAAGTAAAGGTAGGGTAAAAAATATGTACTTTCTGTCCTGTGATTGCGCTTAGGTTTAGTGTAGTATTTCCAGGCGCTATAACCACCAACACCAAGAAAAACAATAGGAATTGTAATACCAAGTGGTATTGTTAAATTCTTATTTTTCTCCTCTTCTGATTTTCCTGATCAAATTTTCCACACAAATTATATTCCAACCATCAATACCATATCACACCATTAACTACTTACAATTTTTTCTAAAACTATCATAAATTATACTTACCCTTTACAAAAATGACATTACACTATTTTTACAAAAGTGACGCTATACTATTTTCGTTAATAAGTTATCAATAAAATATATATTAACATATTATTTATAAAAATTATATTATTTTACTCTGCATAATATCACGTTTTTAGTCCGTATAAAAATACACATATCTACATAAAATGCGTCTACCACATGCTTTTTTTCAAACTGTCTCCATATGTACTTTACAGCAGCAATAAACCATTTTTTATGTTGCATAAATACAACTTTGATGATACCTTTTTCAAAAATAACACTAATTTTTTATAGAAATACTATGTTTACATTATACATAAATTAAACCTTTAAAACAGTACTATACTTTATAAAATCATATAAGATTTTCCATTTATTCTAAAATTTACGTTAAAAAATCTTATAAAGGTTTATGAATCCATATATGTATAAAATTTTTAACAATAGATAAAAAGTAATGGTATTTTTGAAATGATCCCCTTATAATTTTTTTTTGTCAACAATTAGATCGACAAGGCCCGATCCATAGCCTAGCCCATACCCTAAAATCCCTTTTTATTCTACTAATGTAATGGGGAGGAATCAAACCCCGATGCCTTGAGAATAACTCGGCCTTTATAATTTTATAACCAAATCTGTTTGGTCCATATAGTTAATGCTTCTAACTGTATGAAAAACAATTAATTCTAAGTATCAAGAGTTAATAAACCTCCGGAGCTTTCATTTTCGTCTTGACTGGCTTTGTTGGATCCTTTATCTCCATTATTGCTCCCTTTTAAATTGTCGACCAAACAAAGAAAATTAATATAGACACTACAAAAAAACACAGGCCAATCCGATGGGAAAAAAGTCGTCGGATTCCATCGATTAATAAAATCCTACAGAAAGTGATGGAAATTGACCTAAAACTTGAAAACTGTAGGTTTCCGTCGGTTTATAAAGTGATCGGTTTCCGTAGGTACATAGAAGTGATGGAAACCGACGGAAAACTATTTTCCGTTGATTCCGGTTAGTTTTATCCTATGGAAATCGACAGACATGATTAAAATAATATTTTTTTAAAAAACCATTAGTTTCCATAGATAACATAACCGATGGAAACCTATGGAATTAAGTTTCCATAGGTTTCCATCGGTTTTGGGACCTACGGAAACCAATAGAGTAAATTAAATAAATAAAAAAAGTAGCCATTAGTTTCGGTCGGCTGCCATTGGTTCACCTGACGACCACCCACAAAACTACATTTTCCGACGAAACTGAGACGACCAACATTTTCCGTCAATTTCGGTCGGTTTTTGCTCAAAACCGACGAAAACCGACGGGATTGACCATGGATTTAGGATATATTTTCTTGTAGTGAGATCTTAATTTGGTCTTCTTAAGTTCAAGCTCAATTGTAACATTTTACCTTAAATAAGATCCCACAAACTTAGAAGTCAATTTTCTCTTGTAACTAAATTATTTTCAGTCTTAATAATATCTCATTTCTTAAAAATAATATATATATATATATATACTGTATATGTACTCAGTATATATATACACATGAATACATGATGGCATTCGTTAACTAACATGGTGTGGAACTACGGCTGTCCAATCCGTGTACCGGAGAATTCGGTTCAAATTATTCGGGTTACGACTGTTCGCTAAGATATATCAATAATTATTAAATAATATTATAGATAAAAATCTAAAATTTATGTATTTATCAAAAGAGAGTAACAAAAGTTCAATAAAAATATTGAATCTATAAATAAGTTTCTCGTCCGGTAAATTTACAAATAAGTCTTAAAAGATATATAGAAGTGTAATTGTACTTGTCGATTTAGGTTGAATAGTTTATAATGATTTTTTTAAAATAACTATATATACCTTTTTGAAAGGAATAACTATTTTTCATAATGATATTTTAATGAATATATTATATTATGTCTATTATATTAAAGGAAGATGCATTTTGGACAATGACAATGAGTTTGTAAAAAAATACATCTATTATATTAAAGGAAGATGCATTTAGGATAATGACATTGAGTATGTAAAAAGTTATATTTTGAAATCCTTTGTACGAAAATTAATTATGATAAATCAAAAAACTTATAAGTTTACTTTTCAATTTTCATATCGGATCAAATCTTTAACAATCAGTCATATCTAATAGAAGATTTGATATATTTTTAATATTTATTTTTATTGATATTTTATTTAATCATACTTTTTAAAAATAAATTAAAAAGTTACATTACAGAATTTTATGAAAAGTTTTAGATTTTTTCTACATATATTTTTCTTTAATTTTTGAAAACTGGCATATGTTGCTCAATAAAAATTACATATATATATATATATATATATAGAATATGTTCATATTATATATAAATATAGGTATCATTCCATACAGAAATAATGATACGACAAACTGTGAACGACTATATATATTATAAAGCAATTCATATGACATAAACATATATATATATATATTTACTGCATTGGTTTTTTTATATACATATAATACTTACAATTTATGAGATATCTGTTTATTTATGAGCATAAAGAAGTCTTAAAAAAATACATATTACAAAGTATATATATATATATATATATATATATATATGTATGCATTTTTATGAGCTTATGTGAGTTCTAAACAAACACAAATCAAAATTATTTTATAAAACCAAAAAGTTATTAAAAATAATATAAAAGTAATAAAAATATAAAGTAAACTCCATATAAACATTTGATATTTATATAGTTACATTTGATACACAATAATAAAATATGGGACATTGATACTCGTTCATCACGTACCATTTGATATTACATGTTATTTAGCAATAATTCATTTAATAAAAAATACAATTCAGTTGATTTTACCTTATTTGTTTATTACATAAATAGTTTAATATCACAAATCATACAATAATATTATTTCTATTATAATAAAACCGTAGCAATAAAATTTTCTGTATCTTTGTAACAATATAATAAAGATTTTAAATCTCTTGATTTGTTTTTATTGATCAAATTTGTTTAAACTAATTAATTTGTCTTTTTATTTAGATAAGATTATGTTTAAAAACTAATTATTTATTAAAATTGGATTTTAATAAAAACATACAATTAAAAAGAATTAAAAAGATCAATTAAAATTTAACTTTTGTTGGTTTAAAAAGATCAATTAAAATTTGATTTTTGTTGGTTTTAAAAAAAATCTTAAACCAATTAAAATTTGATTTTTTGTTGGTTTAAAAAAGAAATCTTTGGTTTAGATTTTGATAAGAATCTTAATATGATTTTGTTTCTAATCAAATAAGTTAATTGTTTGGATTTTGATAAGAACAATAATTTAAATATTATTGGTCAACACAATAAAAAATAACAAAAAAATATTATATTGAGATATTCCTAATCTAAATCTCTATATATAATAAAACTGTAGCGTTCACAGATTCATATATTTTATAATAATTTTTTTAAAAAATTATCTTTTGATAATATGTGATAAGATTCTTTAACTAATTTTTATTAATTTGGGAGAATTGCAAAAATACCCTTCAAAGGAGGACATTTTCAAAAAATGCCTCTCAAAGGAAGACATTTTATAAAAATACCCCTCATTATGGAAAAATTACCAAAATACCCTTATGTTATTATTTTTATATATTTTTACAAATTTTTTTCCCGCCAAAAAATATTTTCACGCCCAAAAAAAAATTTTCCCACCAAAAAAAAAATTTCCTGCCAAAAAAAAATTTCCCGCAAAAAAAAATTTATAAGGGAGTTTATAAAATTTTCTTTATAAGAGAGCTTATAAAATTTATAAGGCTTTATAAGAGAGCTTATAAAATTTATAAGGTTTTATAAGAGACCTTATAAAATTTATAAGGTTTTATGATAGAGCTTATATAATTTATAAGGTTTTATAAGATAACTTATAAAATTTATAAGGTGTTTATAAAAAATTTATAAGGTGCTTATAAAATTTTATAAGGTATTTACAAAAATTTATAAGAGAGCTTATAAAAATTTATAAGACTTTATAAGAGACCATATAAAATTTATAAGGCTTTATAATAGAGCTTATATAATTTATAAGGCTTTATAAAAGAGCTTAAAAAATTTATAAGGTGTTTATAAAAAATTTATAACGTGTTTATCAAAATTTATAAGGTTTTATAAGAGACCTTATAAAATTTATAAGGTGTTTATAAAAAATTTATAAGGTGCTTATAAAACTTTATAAGATATTTACAAAAATTTATAAGCGAGCTTACAATAGAGCTTATATAATTTATAAGGCTTTATAAAATAGTTTAAAAAATTTATAAGGTGTTTATAAAAAATTTATAACGTGTTTATCAAAATTTATAAGGTTTTATAAGAGACCTTATAAAATTTATAAGGTGTTTATAAAAAATTTATAACGTGTTTATAAAAATTTATAAGGCGTTTATAAAAATTTATAAGGTGTTTATAAAAATTTTGTAAAGATTTATAAGCGCATTTATAAAAAAATTTTGGCGGGAATTTTTTTTTTTGACGGGAAATTTTTTTTTTCCAAAATTTTTTTTTTTCAAAATTCCATTAAAAAATTTTTTTTTGCGGGAAAATTTTTTTTTTGGCGGGAAAATTTTTTTTGGCGGGAAAAGTTTGTAACTATTCTATTGAGGGTATTTTAGTCATTTTTGTATTAATTAGGGGTATTTTTGGAAAGATAAATGTTAAGGAGCATTTTTGAAAAGGGGTACACTAAAAAGAGCATTTCTCAAAATTTTTCCTAATATTTTTATCTACATAATATTATTAATATGTTTTAAATTTAATATAAAAGGATTTTTAACTTAAATATATAAATATAAAGATAAAATGATTAAATATAATAAAAATCTATTATATAAAAACAGGAAAGCCAAACATTTTTTTTTGGTAAAGTATATTATGATATAAATTGTGAACGAGTTTACATAGAAAATGTTTTATAAAAGATTATTATTTTTAGCTTTAAACGTAATATCTTATATTCAACTAGATTACAAATAAATATAAAAGCTTATAATAACTAATTCCTAATAATTAGGATATTATATACAAAAAAATTATTAATCAATATTTGTTTTAAAATTAAAATCTTTATCCTAATAGGAAAATTATATTAAACGACTTCTACTTAAGACACATCCCATAACTTTTCTCATTACACCAACGATTCTAAGTTTTATTTTTCTGCCGATTTTTCTACTTTTACGATTTAGGTCTTCTTTCTCTCAATCTCTTTTGCCTTTAATCATGTATTTTTCTTAATTTTTTGTTAAAACCCTAGAAATAAAATTAGAGAATCAAAATTAAGATTATCAAGCTTTTGAAAGTACACTAATGAATTTGGTAAAACATTGATATGGTTCTTTGTGATTTATTAGTATATTTCTCTTAATGATTATGAATATTTTTTAATTAATTGATATTTGTTTAGGTTGATAAAATTCATAGTAATGTAAACAAAGAACTAAAATTCTCCTTTGTGTACACAATCTCGGATAAATCAATGGATCCTCTTTCAAACTTGGTTTTGGGATTAACAATTACAAATTACCGAGAATTACTTAATGGACGTCTTGAAGATATATATTTTATAGGTAAATAGTATTTTCTTTTTAAATTGTTTATATTTCAATTTATCATTATAATTGTTAATAATTTTGTTATGTATTTATTTGTTTTATAGATATCATCGAATAATTTGTTCGTATTAGCAATAGTGAAGTTACTGAAGTGAATGGAAAACCAACTAATTGAATAAATATTAACTTTAGAAATATTGAGTAAGTTTTTGTTATATTAATTTTTTTTTAAAACGTTTTATAATTTAAAAAATATTTAATGGTACAAAATTTATATTTTATTTTATACAGAAATCCTAGAATTTCTTGTGTTTTGTGGAGAAAATACGCTAAGATGGTTGAAGAGAAAGCCAAAAATAGTTTCGTCCTCCAAACCATAATTTTTTCAGTTTTGTAAGATAAAAATGTTTAGAGGTATTTATTTATATATGTGTTTGTAATACTTCACAATTTTAATTAATTTATAATTTATTCATAATTATTTTTTCTAATTTAGACGAATTTATTTCTGATATTATTATTAATTTTAATGATTTTGAGTGTACTCAAATCTGTTTGATAATAAAAAATCTCAGCGGTGTTTAACTAATTATAAATAAACAAACGCATCTATATGATGGAAAAAAACTCATATGTATGTATATGCTTATTACTAACATATATATGTATAAACTTATTAGTAACTTAGATATATAAAAGATATAATATTTAATTTTTTTTAATAATTTAAATATATATGCAAAAAATATAACTTTGTCCCGTGGAGTCACATGGTTCATCTAATTTATATTCTAATTACATGTTATTAAGTATATGATAATTATCTTATGATTTTAAATAAAAGATGATTTTTAAAATATTATCTGGTGTTCCCGTACATATTAGTTAGTAAGATTTTTTTTGCTGAGCATAATGCTCTTATAGAAACCAATCAGATTTGAGAAATTTTAAATAAACAAATATGATTGATTCTTATATGAGCATTAGGTTCAACAAAAGTTTTAGAGAATTTTAAATAAATAAATATGATTGGTTCCCACATGCTCATTATGCTCAACAAAAAGTTTTACCAATCGAAGGCTTCATATGTCATTATATGAAATATATACGTACCAGATTTGCTTCCAGCAGAGGCCGAGCTCTCATCACCACCACCTGTGTTGGTTGATTTGGTTCCGTTTCCACCATCTCTTCCTCGGCCATCAACATTGCTGATAACATATAGCTCCAGAGCGTTGATGAGTGGCGGCAAATTTGAGTCCGGTGTAGCTTTGAGCTCCAGATCAGGACTGCTGCTCATCATTACACCTCTCATAACCGCCTGAGTCACAGCCCCGAACGGTGGCACAATTAGACTCGAACCCACTTGCTTGTTGTCATAGTACACTTTGAACGAACGCTTTTGCCCGGAACTAAAGCTTATTGGCTCCGAGAAATACATGACAAGGTAAAACGTTACTCCTTTAGATGGAAGTTTCAAATCAGAGAAATACATATCCTTCCCCGACCATGACGTTCGAAGAACAATCTCAGGTGGCCGGTTCATTGATCCTGTTGTGTTGATTGAAACGGCTGCACTTGTTAGTACTGTGGCCGAAAAAGCCAGACCTGACGGACCCCAAAACCTATCGTAAGGATCAAACGGCGACCTGAAAATGTAGTTTGCATCAAAACTTAATATCCACTCAGCAATATCTTCACATGATTTGGTTCCAAAAACTCATAATGTTAAAATCTCGTACGTACATGTTTATTAATGATTACTGATTAGTTACCTTACTGACTCCTTACTACCGTAAGAAGTCCGTCGCTGGAGAACGTAACCTTCTTTGGAGCCAAGATCGGAGTACATGGACGCGTCCAAGCTTCGTACTTCAATGCTAGACACAAAAGGGTGTTCACTCAAAAACGTACGGACAAAGCAAACACTTATTTTCCCGCTTTCGGATACAAAAATTGCCTCTGACAAAGATACCGTAGACGTTGTTGTGGTGATAGAGTCTCGATGTTTTCCGTCATACACGACATCAAACCTGGGAGAGTCAGTTTTGCCATCATATCTACCATAGTAGAATATCGTCCTAACTAATATCTTCCCACCATTATTCACCGGAATGTTGGAGTAACAATTGGTCTCGCCGGTTGGAAAATACCGAAGAGTGGTTATATAATCAACGAATCTGGTACTTTGAATTTTGGACGATGAACCGGTGGTCACATAGTCCGTATCTCCCACCCACGTTCTGTTCGCGGCGTCAGTGTAAGAACTAGATGATCCACAGTCTATGCTTATGTCTGAAACCAGTCCCCATCAAACTCAAACTCAGTCTAACACACTTGCATAAAAACTATATAACGGTTGGACTAAATAATATGTATAACATAAGTTGAATAACGTACTAACCGGCTGCAATAGCAAGGATTAAGATGGAAAAACTGAGGAGAAGGCAAATAAAAGAAGCTTGAGTCATGCTTGATAAGTTTGATTCTTTCATCATCAAGAGACAAGGCTTATTTATAAGTACATGCTCTATGATAGTGGAATATATTCTCTTATGGCCCCTTCATGTTACAGAAATTACATAAAAAGGAAAAACAGATACTTGTCAATTGTTCTAAAACATCACTGGTTTAGACGTGGCAAAGATCGAAACATTTATAAAGTTTAATCACGAAAAAAGTATATTTTATTGTTATTTTACATATGATATGAAGTGGAAACGTGGATCGATGTAATGGCAGAAAATGGTGTTTATAAAGATGACATAATTTGACGAAGGCAAATAAAAATTAATATAAGAACGTGTAAAGAGGGTTTAAAATCAATTGGAAGTGTGAAGGAAATTTACAAATATATATTGTAGTCGTTGACATTTCTTTTTGGCTGGTTGACTTTATTAGGCGACCATTGAAGCTCGATTATGATTGTCATTCGTTGAAGTTATCAATCATATGTATATGATTGATCGACTAAACCAACAACGTTGTACTAATTATTTACATTAATTTGTGTTTGCTAATATAAAAACAAATAGATTACATGAGAAATCCCTCAGCTATCATCTAAACTATTTTGAACCCTGTTAAAAAAATCTAAATATAAAGGTAACCCTTTGTCTAAAGGTAACTATTTTGAAAACTTTAATCAGTTCTATTTAATGAAATATTGCTTATAGTTTGTGGAACAAAACATGTGTTAGTGTTTGGAAGAAAAATAACATAATTTTTTTTTGTCAATAACCGCTTCATTTAATATCTCAACAACTACAAAGCAATAGAATTTAACCGGTGTGAGTAAAGGCATGATTTTGCTACCTCATCGACTTCCAGATTTAAAGATTTGAGTACAAAAGTAAAAGAAATTGCTAAAAAATGAAAGGAGAAGGTTGGAAACATCACAAAGGATGCGGAAAACTTCAAATCTTTAAAGAAATTACGAAGTTTTTCCGCATCACTGCTAACTGTCTGTCTCTTAATTTTGAGCCCACAGGGATCGCTTCATAAATAATTTTCCAAAGGAAAAACTTCGGCTTTGGTGGTGCTTTTAGAGACCACACCTCTTTATGCCAATCAATATCTGTTCTGTGATTTTCATCATGTTGCTCGGTTTTCAGATCCATAGCTACATAGTATCGTGATTTCACACTGTATGTCCCATCTCTTTGTGGTAGCCACGCTAATTGGTCAGGCGATTCGAACCTGCTTAGCTTAATGCACCTTATGTCCTTCTCAAAGTGGGGGAACAACGTGGTTGATTTTTGAGACATTCCACTCTCTAGTCTCCAGGTTTATTAGGTCTGATACTTTGCTACGTTGATACCCTTTAGGGCATGGTCCCATTGGTTTTTTTTTGATCTGTCGATGATAGCCATTTATCATTCCTGATATGTGTGATTTTTTGATGGTTTTAAAGTCTTGTTTTAGGTAGTTTTGCATCCGTTTAGCTAGATTTTCCGTGTACTTAGGTCCGTTTAGGTTAGTTTTGCACTTTTTGCATTTGAATTTGGAGTTTGGAGTTTTATCTAAGAAAAGTAGCAAAAAAGAGCTAAAACTGGAGCTAAGGACAATTGGACCAGCTGCTAGGAAGAAAAGATCGTGCAAATTTGGATCGCTACCTCGTGGATCGCAAGGCGAGGACCGCTCAGAACGCTCAGGAAAAGATGCCTCAGTCACCAGCCTCGACCTAGATGCCGTGAGGGAATATCAATATATTACACTCAGACCATTCACTCAGTCTCAAACCCCGAGGGCAAAGACAAGAACCACTCCTCGGTGCCCTAGCTCGCGCAAGGAATCTGAGGGCAAGATTCATGGTTGACCGACTTAGGTCGGTTTGACCATTAGGGTTACGCAAATGACCCTATAAATGCCCTCTAATCATTCTCTTATCATTTTATCTGATGTTTTAGCTGAAAAACTCTCTCTATTTTTATTGTTGCTTTCATTTATGCTTGTTTAAGGTACTCTTTATGTTTATGCTTTTAATGGAATGAATTAAGTTTGATCTTCATCTCTACTTTCTGCTTTTTATTTTTATGTTCTTCATGTTTATGCAAGTTAGATCTCCCTTACTCCTTTGCTCTCAACCCATGAGACGCGAGTAGATCCTTGTGGATCTCAAGGATAGGGAGATCGGAGGTGAATCCACTGATTTTCTTGCCGTGCGAACCATGATCTAACTCCGATCTCTTCTCACACGGTTAGGCTTCATTCTGATCTCTCTCTGACCAAGAGAGATCCGATTTGGTCTGTAACCTAAGGCTAGCGCCGAAGGAATCGGAGGCCAAGTGCTGTGTGAGTGATGGTTTGATCTACCAAAGAAAGATCTAGTTTGTAGGTCGGCCATTAGATGTATTAAGCAAAACTTAAAGCTTCTGATTCGGTATGATCGCGGCTAGCGCCGTATTGGATCATCCGATTTGGTTAAGGATCTTCGCTGTGAGAACGGGCTGATCTAGCCTCATCCCGGTCTAGGGATCGCTCAATATAGTGCGGCGAGTTCGAATCGGCGAGTTTACCGCCGATCAACCCCTCCCTATCCTTTAGATCTATGCTTTTAACCTTACTTCTATTTATTGCAATTGTAATATTCTGTTTTTGATGCATTTCTCTATTTTGAATGTTTAAATTCTGTTTCTATTTTGTCTTTTAGCTTATTTTGTCCTATTACCTAGATTGCAAGCTTACTTGATATATAGCCTATCTTTGTGACAAATTGATATGTTGTTTGAACTAAGGTCTAGTAGTAGATAGATTGTTTGCAAGCAACTTCTGAGTATTGGTTTGACAAATCCCACTTACTTATCCTATACTTAATGATTTGATCTTAAGGACCGAAAAATCCTTTTATCAAATTGGCGCCATTGCCAAATCAGTTTTGCTTGTTCCAATTTATAATTTGCTAGTCTTAGGATCAGGTTTAGTGTTACTACTATTATCACTTGTCTGTGTTTCACTCAGCTTGGATCTATAAGGACCAAGCTTCCACTTTATTGACAAGTTGTTGTTTCTGTCCTTGCAGGCCTCGCAGGTAACCCTCGCCAGCAGGAACCAAGGACAGACACAGAATCAGTACCCTTGCGTCAACTCCTGCGAGTTGTGCGAGTAATCAGTACGGTATAGGCGGTTGATGCACACGCGGTCGAAAGGTTCTCACCATCTTCCACCACCCACCAACGATATCAACCAGCTCACTCGTGAAATCAGATGAGAGTGTACCAGAATGCAGCAATAGCAACCAGATCTGGACAACACCATGCCGGGAACGACGACTGATGGAACACCTCATTGGTCAATGAGGCCGCCCACCAGGTGCGAGCACATAACCCAGCTCGTCGCCTTTTGCTGTATTGGTGCGAGCAATGTCCCAAGTACACACACGATACGAAATGGGATCCAACCGCCGACAATCCAGAACAATAACTTCGAGATCAAGAGTAAACTGATCTCGATGGTCCAGAACAACAAATCTCATGGTTTACCCTCGGAGGACCCCCTCGACCATCTCGATGAGTTCGAGAGATTATGCTCACTTACTCGTATCAATGGAATGAGTGAAGATGCGCTGAAGCTCAGACTCTTTCCCTTCTCTCTAGGGGATAAAGCACATCAGTGGGAAAAAAACCGTCCCACCGGATCAATCACAACTTGGCCGGAGTGCAAGCACATGTTCTTCACCAAGTTTTTCTCCAACTCACAGATGGCAAAGCTTCAGAATAGCATATCCAACTTTGTCCAGCAGATCAGCGAGTCATTAGCCGAGGCATGGGACAGATACAACTCCTATCAAGCTCAATGTCCTCATCACAGTTTCAGGGAGGATACAATCTTCAGGAACTTCTACCGAGGAGTTCGCCCGAGGATACGTATGTTGTTGGACACCGCAAGTCACGAGAGCTTTCTACAGCAGGAAATCAACAAGAGAAGAGCCTTAATAGAGAACCTCGCCCTAACAGATGGACAATATGGCGAGGAGTATGACCGAGCTGTCAGGGGAACCTCTGAATCTGATACTTCCGCACAAAAGGAGTTGAAGCAACTTCATGAGAAGCTGGATAAGTTGCTCATGGTGCACACCAAACAAGTCAACCTTGTGGAAGAGGAAATGGTACAAGAAGGCAAAGATGAGTAATTGGAGGAGATTTGTTTTGTTCAAAATCAAAGTGGATCTAAGTCGTGGGTCAATTACAAACAGAACCCAAACTTGAGCTACTGAAGCACGAATGTAGCTAACCCTCAGGATCAAGGGTATCCACCAAAACAACGAGCTTGGATACCCAAAGAACAATGGCAGCAGAGCCTTAAGCTGGCACCAGCTTCAACACAACCTCCGACAACAAAAGAAGAACAGCTAGAAGTGATGAATATGCTCCAACAAATTTTGCAAAGCCAAACTGCACACCAAGCTGAGATGACCACTAAGTTTGGCAAGGTTCATAGCCAAATTGATGCAAGCTATAGTGACCTTAACTGCAAGTTTGAAACCCTCAACGCACGGCTGAAGTATGTGGAAAGTAATCAAGTATCATCATCTACTAAGACTACAAGTCAGCTACCCGGAAAAGCCGTTCAAAACCCAAAGGAGTATACGGCTCAGTCAACCACTCTCAGAACCGGAAAGGTGCTCCCATCAGTGGTTAGACAGAAGGAAAAACGCTGAGGACATCGTTATTCAAGCTGGGGGGCAGAACAATCCAAGACCAAAGCTGGATGTGTACAACTCGGAGACGCACCTCGCAGGCCTGAGCCGCGAGGAGAGGGTGATCTGACTGCTGGGAAAACTGCATAACTCAAGGAGAGCCCTCGCCTGACTGCACAGTGAGGAGAAGAACTAGACATTCCCAACTGAATTTGACACAAGGAGTTGCACTAGTGGTTGCAACCAAAGCCAAAGCACATTTCTCTTCGCGTTTAAAGAAGAACCAAGCGGAAAAACAAAAGGTCCTTTTTGACAAGCAAATGAGTGGTATAGAGCTAGAGATTCCTATCTTAGATGCTTTTGCTTTAATTCCGCAATATAAAAAATTTTTGAAGGACTCACTTAAGGAACAAGAGGAGGAATGTATGGCTGTTGGGATCCGATCATCTAGATCAGTATTGATACCAGTTTTTCCACATCAAAGGAAAAGGTTCATTGCGGAAAAATTGGGTGATCTGGGAAGCTTCACACTTCCATGTGCAGTAGGGGACCTTACATTCATCAACTGCTAGTGTGATCTTGGAGCATCCATCAGCTTGATCCCACTAATCACCGCACAAAAGCTGGGGTACTCAAACTTCAAGGATTGCAAAATTTCTTTGGTCCTCGCAGACAGAACAACGAGGAAGTCGAGGGGATTGCTCGAGGATGTATCAATAAATGTTGGAAGTGTGCTGATTCCTACTGATTTTGTGGTATTAGAGATGGATAAAGAATCTACTGATCCACTACTGCTGGGTAGACCCTTCTTAGTATTAGTGGGAGCGTTGATTGATGTGCGGAATAGGACCATTGAACTAAAGGTCGGAGAAGGGGTTGGTATGATGTTTGACTTAAAAGAAGGAAGAAAGAAGCTTACGATCGATGAACAATGCTTTGAGATTGAAGGAACAATAGAGGGGATGGACGAGGATGCGAACAAGGGAGCTCTGGTTTCCTTTACAAACCCATACTAAGAGGTGTATGAAGAGTCGAGCTTGAGACTCCAAACAAGCCCACTTGGGAGGGAATCCCATGTCTATCCTTTACTTTTGAAAACTCTTTTCAATTTCGTTTAAAGTTAATTTAGCTTTGTTTAAATTTTAAGAATAATCTTTGCTAGTTTACTGTTGTTATTATTGGGTGTTTGGAATTTTAATCTCAGGTTCTAGGAGCCTCGGCTACATTATTGGCAAAATTTAAGGTAGCAATACCCTCATTAAGCCAAGAAAAAGTAAGCCTCGCACCTAACCCTCGGAGGCAACAGGACAAGGAGTGAGAGAATTTGACAAAGAACCTGAACCCCTCAGGACATGAGGCCGACGAGGGTGTATGAGTAGTGTTCACATTGCCTTGAACACCACTCATGGACCTACTTGCACACCTCAGTATCCTTTTTATATAGAAATTTCTAGTCAAATACATCTTAATATGATGGATATGGACTCATTATTTAGAGAAAACATTGAACATGGAGCTTAATGGCCTAAAATGCTTTAATTTGAGTCTATCTTGATATCTTAGCTAACTCTTGTGTTTTTTAGATATTATTACAAATAGGGAGCTAATCAGGACTCAAGATAGGCAGAAGGAAGCAAAAAAGAGCAGTTCAAGCTTGGGTTTCTCTGAATGTGTAGTCAGGCCTCGATGTATGCGGCGAGGAAGGTTGAGCGAGGAGGTTTGCTGAGGAGCACAAAAAGACAAAACTTGATTTGGTACTAGCTCATCAAGTAGGGGCCACGACCAACAACTTTTTGCTAAAATCTAGGGATGGTCAAGTTAAGGTTAGACTGATCCAAGGGTTGAAATCGGTCAAGGATTCAAAATTCAAATTGGACGGTCCGGTCGTGCCAAAATCAAAGGCGAATGGCGAGCAATTCGAGAACCATGATTGTCTCCCTCATCAACCCGAGATTATCTCCTTCACACTCCCAATATTGTCTCCTCCTCACCTACAACACTCGTCTATAAGAAGACCCAACCCTCATTGTCTTCATCATTCACCTTCAAACACTCAAGCAAATAAACTCTCTCTCCCTCCGAGTTAATTTCTCTCACTGAGTTGCTCTCTCACACCACCACCGAGTTACTCTTTCTCTCCTCCAAGTTTGAGTTTTTCCAATCAATCCTTGTCAAGCATGTCTTCCAGTGACAAAAGAAAGATAAAGGAATTCAGGAGCAAGTTCATGAACGATGCACTAAGAGCTGGAAGAAGAGAGATGGCGGCGGGGCTTGGCGATTCACCGTCGGTACACCATGGAAACAGGCCTCGCCGGTTCATCATCTAATCGGATGATGAGGAGCCGGGTATTCAGACAAGAATTAAAATTCCGATCAGGGAATCGGCGAGAAGATCGCCGACTGAGCCGATGGACTGGAAATACGTTCACGGTGAAGGTAGCTCAGCTCAGGAGAAGAGGAAAGGCAAACAGATAGCCTCGCCCTCAAGTAGCAAAGACAATGACGAGGACAGCGGATATGCTCAGCCCTCGCTAATGGAGGTCGAGTAGGAGAGCGAGGAGAAGCCAGAGAAGAAGACCGAGAAGAAGGAGAAGAACACGAGATACCGCCAAACCATTGAGGATCTAAAGAAGAGTGGTTACTCAGAGAAAGAGGCGAGGAAAGCCTACGAAGAGCGCGAGGCAGAGAAGAAAAAGAAGTCCACAAAGGAGGATGATGAATCCGACAAGGCATATGAGGCTTTGAAGGCAATGGGGATTAAAGGTACATACTTTTCACATTCTGGAACCATGAGAAAATTGGGAATCACTGAGGATGTGGATAGGGTGTTTAGTTCGCTTGGCATTAAAGTTTGCATGTATAATGTGGCGAGTTCTTATATTGAGGAGACATTGCAATTCCTTGCCACCGTGGACCTCATTATCTACGCAAAGTCCAAGACGGCAAGGATTAAGAAGAATGGACCTGGATACATAGCATTCACCGTGTACGACAAACTATACACGGTGACGTTGAGGGAGTTGGAAAAGATTTTTGGTTTTCGAGCCGAAGAAGCGGTATACCCGGACATCGATGAGAAAGATACCGACGAGGTATGGAAGATGATGTCGGGCTCTAGTGAGTATGATTCATCTCAAAGAAAAGGAAGTTGGATCCGCAACCCAGCCATCAATTGCGCGAGGAGAGCCATAGCCAAAGTGATTTTTGCTAGACCCTCCACCTCGCCAATCAACCTCGGGGAAATGCAAATGATGGTTATGGCAATGAAGGAGATTGTTAGTTTTACTCCAAGCAGGAGGCATATTGATGGGGATGAAGGGAAATCCGGGTTGTCGTTCGCATTGGCAAAAGATATCACCACATACCGTGCACGAGCTGTAACGCAAACGGGGAGAAAATCTGGGAAGCCGAAGCACATTTACATTGGTGGAGTGGTTGCTCGGATACTAGAAGCAAAAGAAGTACCGTTGAACACTAAAGACTACAATTGGGCCCCGCCCCAATTTATGGACATGCGGTATCTTCAAGGAGCAAGCCTCATTGCAAAGGGTGAGGTTGAAGGGCGAGCTGTGTACAAGTTTGATCTCCCAATAAAGAAAGACGCCAAAATACTTCTCCCTTTCCCAGCATACACCAGACTGAACACTATGGAGAATGTGACTTTTACCCCACCACTCAAGGCTCTGCTTGGCAAAAACCAGCAAGGACAGCAAGATCAACAGGCAGAGGAGGAGGTAGACGAGGAAGAAGTTGATCCTGAATCCTGTTTTTTCGAGGAGTTCACCGAGAGGAACCAAGGGACGGCAAGTAAAGAAGCCCACAAGCGTATTGGAAAGCTCCAAAAGTTGGGGAAGTGGCTGCTCAAGAAGGTGAATGGCCTGACAAAGGAAAAGGAAGAGTGGTTGAGCGAGCGCAAGAGGATGTGGAGAGCAATTGATGGACTGGAGTCCTCACTTAGAAGAGCAGAACCTCAGCCTCGTACACATGACTCGCCACCACCAGCTAGGAGGCACTCAACTTCAGCGGGTCCAAGCTCACAAAGAGAGCAAGAAGAGCAACCGCGACGCCAATCAATGGACACAACGCGGGTTTACAAGAGATCCGGTAAAAAGGGCCAAAAACACCAAGAGAAAACGCCTCAAGAAGGTCCCTCGCATTCATCCCTCGCTTACCATGATCGCGAGGAGTACTTGGACTAGCAGTAGCACATTGCACCGTGTGAAGGAATAGCTCCAAGAGGGTACCCAGACCCTC
>OVBA01002358.1:0-35068 GCA_900406435.1 Lepidium aucheri | reverse complement strand
GTCACAAGTGAGGACAAGGAGATCAAAAATTGCAATGAAGCTCAAGCTCATGTTTATTATTCATTGTAATTTTGACTTTTGATAAGTTTAATCACTCTGTAATCAGTCTTGTAATCAATAATTTCTAATAAAACATTTCAGTTCGGGAAAAAAAAGAATGGAGAAATGAGAGTACACTGTTTTTGATAATTTTATATGTTTGACTGTTTTTAGACAAGAAGACAATAAAGAATTATGTAGTATCATTTATGAAGAAGACTAAATTATTTTTTCATTAATTAGTATCATTTACGAACATAATTTTTTGTAACTTATTAATATCAATTAGTTTTTAACAAATAGTTAGTATAATGTTACAAATTAAAACTAAAATATTTATCACAAATTCATAACTTATTTGAGACCGTATATTAGTCACAAAACCGTCATAATTGTTACAAAATTATTTTCATAACACTTTTGTCATAATTTATGATAGAAAACGTCCATAACTTATTTTGTTATAATATTGTGACAGAAGAACTACAAAATTATGACAAATGCAATTCGTAACAAAAATTAAAAATATTTGTCATAATTTATTACTATAATAATTTTGTCACAACATTTTGTCACAATATGAATTTTTTTTTGTAGTGTTCCCGTTTTCTAAGAGAAAAGTTGATATGATATATTTGTAAAACCAAAACCTTCGATTTTAATCTGAATAATCAATGTAACTCTTGAAAAGAAATGAATCGACCATACCTTTAAAAACCTTGAGATTATACAATAAAAAACCTAGAAATAGATTTGAGTATTAACTTAGACAGTGATGGTAGTGTTTTAATTTCGGATCGAAAACCTATATATATCCTCGTGTATCTCGACCGATCAACCATAGTATCTCCAATTAATCGCATACCATCCTTGATTTGTCCGATTAAATCAGAAAGTAGTATATAATCAATCCTAAATTGACAAAAAAAATTTCCTTAATTTCAAATCGTTTACCTCTAATCCTTCGAGAGATCACCGTGGAGATCACGACGAAGATCATCCTTTTGATTCTGCCACTTAACGCCTTTCCGTAATCTCTTCTACCATTCCTTCCTTTCATGATTGACGGATCTGTGATAACCAAACCATTCAATTCTTCCGAATCTACCCGATCTACCCAGATCAGAGAATTGTCAGGAACCTTTCCTTTTGAACCTCTTTGATACTTTTTTAATCCAATTAAACTGTAAGAAAACAGATTCCTTAAAGCGAGAATCCATTTCTGAGACAAAAGAATGGAAATCGGAGATGTAAAGATCATTGATCGGGAAATTAGATCTCTGCTTCGATCGCCCTTGACGACATCGCTCCGCATAAAAAAATTTGAAATGTAACAAATTAGGTTCTTTGAATATAGAAGTATATATTTTTAATCACTTACAACCATTAACAAATTTAATAGATACAAATTTCAATTAATGTATTAATTGTCACTTTAGTTTCTTTTCGACGCGTGTCAATCTATTATTTGTTCGGAAATCTAAACTTATCAAGTAGAAATGAATTAGATTTTTTACGTGTATGAAATAAAATATTTACTTTTTATTATTATTATTCTGACGCTTGTCAAACGATTATTTGACCAGAAATCATAAAATTTAAATTGAAAATTATAAAATAAAAATTTATTATTTTTATATATAATGTATGAACTGTGAGAGATTCTTCATATTCTTAAGGATTACGAAAATGTTTCAGGATAACAAATTAATTTCAGTAAATCTTCAATCCAGTGTTAACACTTTATTCCAAAAAGGAAAAAGATGATTCATTGAATATTAGGAATTCAAAACATTGGCTGAATGAACAAATATTTGGGACTACTTGAGAGGTTAGGAGGAGCAAAACCAAAAGTATTTGCCTTCGTAAGAGAGAAATATATATTATCAATCAGTTTTTTTTTGTCAATCTTATTATAATTGGATCGATAAGGCCCGATCCATAGCCAAAACCCATATCATAAAATCTCTTTTATTCCTTCTCCTTGCATCTGAGAAGACTCGAACTCGGGTGCCCGAAGATTTGTAAAGTGGCTACTACCACTGGGCCACTTATCATTCGGCTATTATCAATCAGTTACAAATTTAAATTAATATATTAAGTGTCCGTTTAAACTTTTCTACGTGTGTCAAGCGATTACTTGTTTAGAAATCTTAACTTATCAAGTATAAACGAATTAGATGCTTAACTGTTAGCTTAGTTTTATATTTTGACGCATGTCAAATGATTATTTTCCTCAAAAATTTTAACTTATTTAGTATAAAATTTAAGGTGAAAATACAATGGTTTAATTTTATATTTAATGTATGAACTATTATAATTTTTTCAGATTCTTAAGGAGTATGAAAGGTTTTCAGGGCGTTAAATTAATTTAACCAAATCATCAATCCAATTTGGATATTTTGTCTGTAATGACTTTGAGATCGGTGGCCAGTGGCTTTCACAGTACCGGTGCTGCCTCTCCTTGTCTACTGTTGTGTTTTGTATTTTTAACATGCTTCTAGCCCTCGGTTGGATATTTGTTGTAGCAGTTCAGTATGGGAGTGTTAAGGATTTTTTTGTGTCAAAAATGAGGCTTCCTGCCGAGCTCTACAGTGGCTTTGAAGTCTTTATGAAGTCTTTATTGCCGACATTTTGTGGTTTTCATAGCCAAATTGTTCATGACCATTCAATTTGTAGGACATAGTCTAACAAAAAAACCTCAAAAACTTATTTCCATTGCCAACTTAATTTTAAAGGGTCATTAAAACTTATAATCAAGTATGGGAGACTATATATATGCAATTAGATTATTCTTCTCCGAAAACCAATCTAGACAAATGTTGTCTCTGTTCTACTTAATCATTGATTTAGATCCAAGAGTGAAACTTTTGAAAACCTGATTTATCAAAATGATTTCTTTTGGCTGTCAATTTAATTCTTTTATTTTTATTTGAAATTTGTCAGATAATTATCAAGTATAAATAAATTAGATTCTATTTTTGTATATAGAAATATATTATCTATCAGTTATGAACACTAACAAGTTTATTAGATAAAAAATTACATATATTTATTAAAACTTTTTTTAGGCAAGTCAAACGATTATTTATTCAGAAATTTTAATTTATCAAGTATAAACAAGTTATATTTTTTAAAATGTCTGAAATTACATATTTAGATATTTTTTATTCTGATATATGTCAAACGATTAATTGTTCAAACACATAACTCCATTTCGAGACTTGCTTGCGGTGAACTACCAGCATACATGCTTCTCTAAGAGCCTTAATGTCTTGCTGGCTTAAACCACAATCCTGAGCTAGTTTTGGAATGATGTTTTGCTCCATGGTTTTCAGAGCTAGATTTTTCTTTCTCCAATCTGCTTGACCTGACTTCCACAGATTCAGGTGAGTAATCTGATACACCATTTTTGAAGTAGATTCCGCAAACCTTTCATTTTTACCTAGTGGTGGAACAAAGATTCTACTATAGTTCCTCTTGCTCTTGTGCTCTTCCTCCATGCGCAAGCAGATTAAGCAAAATCTCCAACGGATTGCATAACAGTCAAACCAAACATATAGTAACAATGAGTATAAAGATCTAAACTATGTGCAGTTACAAGTCTAAAAATTAGGATCATCATTATGTTGCACAGCCATGTTTGCAATTGGGACAACGTTGAGTGTTGTCATAAATTGAAGACATGGTCCTTAATTCATCCAACAGTTCAGTCGACCAACAAAGAGCATCTTCACAGTTCATGGGACGGTGTGACTCAGGCTGGCATTTTCATTAGAAGATGTGACCACACAAACACACCACACCACACCAAAATCATCTTCAATATCCTCATGAAGCTCAATGGCGTAACCACAACAGGACACCACTTGATCGATCCTTTGTTGCCCTCCATGAAAGATCCAAGAACATAGCTTTCATACATCTCCTTCACACGCTTAGTGAGTTTCTCGATCGTATCCGGTCCAATTGGTGCAGCACAATCTTCGTCAAGGCATGAAATAAGTCCATTGTCCATCTCCTCGTTCTTCTTTTCCAGAGATTCCCTGAGATATCTACTCCAGCGAGTTTTGGTGAACTTGTGTGGGCAAAAGGGTGTTGAGGCTAAGAAATCTCCATAAACATGAGAAAGGAGTTGCTCTTTAGGTTCAGCAGCAGAAAAAAACTTGGATTCATTTTGACTCGAATCGAAAACTTGAACCACCCTAAATTCGCAAGAAATTTCTCCTTGTTGTCACTAAAGAGAAAAGAGAGACTGAATATTTTCTGTATTGCTTAAGTTGATGGCCAACGTGATTTAAATACAAAGTGTGCTGAAGCTCTCCTAAAGAATAGGATTTAGCTACAAATAAGGAACAAACTAACAACAAGAAGCATATATGCTGAAGAATCTACAAAGATATTAACTTTAACCAAATGATAACCAGAATAAACCATTCTCTAATACCCTCCCTCAAGGCGGAGCATACAAATTATGTATGCCCAACTTTGACCGAAAAGTAGCAAAAAAATCACGGCCAAGAGGTTTTGTTAAAACATCGGCCAGTTGAGTCGAATTAGAGACATGTTGTAGCGTGATTGTTCTTGACTTCACTTCATCTCCCACGAAATGCAAATCAATTTCAACATGTTTAGTGTGTTCATGGAAGACCGGGTTTGTGGCAATATAGATGGCAGAACTATTATCACAATATAATTTCATCGGCGGACTATGATGCACACCTAGTGTAGTCAATATACATTTAATCAAGAGCAACTCAGAAGTTAAATACGCGATGGAATGGTATTTAGCTTCTGAAGATAAACGACTTACAATGTTTTGTTTCTTTGTTTTCCAAGCAATAGGGGAATCACCGACCCTGTACTATGTAACCTGTAATAGACCGTCTTGATAGTGGACAACTAGCCCGATCTGAATCACACCAACCAGTCACATGAAAAGAACCAGTTGATCATAAATGTATACCCTGCCCTAGATCATTTTTCAGATATCGAACTAAGCACAATGTTGTATGCCAATGATCTTCTCTTGGTTTACTCATGAATTGTGAAAGAACATGTACTGAAAAAGCCAAGTCAGGTCTGGTTACCAACAAGTAGATAAGCCTTCCTAGCAAACGTCGATACGACTTGGGATCTAGCAGAAAAGCAGATTTTGACAAAGCCAACTTGTGGTTTTGTTCAAGAGGGAATGAACTAGGCTTAGCCGTATGCAGACATGTCTCTGTGATGATATATGTTGCATATTTTCTTTGGCAAAGATACATAACATATTGATTCCGAGCCACTTCTATACCCAAGAAATACTTCAGGGGTCTAAGGTCTTTCATATGAAAGGAAGAGGACAGGTATGATTTGAATGCTTGTGTCGCATGTGGGCAGCTTCCTGTGATTATGAGATCATCTACATAAACCAGAATATGTAATCGATTTCCATTCTTTGACATTGTGAACAACAAATAATCTGACTTGGATTACGTGAATCCATACGCTAGTGAAGCTGTGGAGAGCTTTTAAAACCAAAACCGAGGAGCTTGGCGAAGACCATACAAAGACTTTTTCAGTTTGCAAACTCTGTTCTTGTTCTCTGTCTGAAAACCTGGTGGTAAGCGTATATAAACATCCTCAGTTAGATCACCATGTAAAAACGTATTGTGAACATCCATCTGATGGATTTTCTAGTTTTCTTTACAAGCAACATCAAGAAATATCCTCACTGTATCCATCTTAGCAACTGGATCATAAGTTTTTCCAAAATCTTCACCCTCAATCTGTTTGTTTCCTAGAACAACCAATCACGACTTAAAACGTTCAACTACACCATTGGATTAGAATTTTACCTTAAACTTCCATTGACAACCAATTGCATGTTTCCCTATGGGAGATCTGTAATTTCCCATGTTCCATTCTTTTCTAGAGCTAGAACTTCATATTCCATCGATTTTCTCCATCTCTGATCATTCATCACCTCTTTAAATGTTTTTGGTTTCTTTGTTTCAATCAGAGCAGTAACATAAGTGATGCGTGTTTCAGAGAATACTGATGAGTCTTCAGTGATTGGATAGACAATTTTCCTTGAACTCGCTTCAACGACATCCACCAAATTTGTAGGATGTTTTCGAGAATCCACAACAAAATTGTTAAGCATCACAGAAGTTATTTTGCGTCGCTATCCTTTCCCAAGTTGTTGTATGTCATGCGACTAAGCAGGTGTTGTTGTCGTACTCGAAACAAGCTCTGGTGGTGTTGTATCTGGTACATTATCTAGAAGACACGAATCAACTGGGGAAGAAGAAGGCAACGCTTGAATATGCGGGCCTTGGATGATATTGGGCTCAACTTGTTGGCTTGGTATAACTTGCAAATTGGGCTGGCTAATATTGGGCCTATTGCCAACATTTAATTCTTCAGTATTCATATGTTCTGAAATTGGTTTCCAGAAAACACCTTTGTCTCTCATTTTCTCAATTATGTCTGCAAACGGGAACTTTGTTTCCACAAAGACTACATCTCTTGAGACAAAGAACTCTTCTCTTTCCAAGTCATACAACATCCAGCCTTTCTTATTGTATGGATAACCCATAAACATATATCGACGACTTCTCTTTGCAAATTTATCACCTCCTCTCGTTTGATTATAAGCATATGCCAAGCAGCCAAAAACCTTTACATGACTGTATGTTGGCGTTTGCTTATAGAGTCTCTCATACCGTGTTTGATTATTGATGACAGGACTTGGAGTTCTATTGATCAAGTAACAAGTAGTTAGAACACATTCTCCCCAAAACAAACTTGGGAGATTAGATTAAAACATCAAAGCTCTTGCCATATTTAATACACGACGATGCTTCCTCTCGACCTTTCCATTCTGCTGTGGTGATCCGACACATGAAGTTTCATGTTTGATTCCAAGTGGAGCAAGATATGTTGTCAATACTAAAAACTATGTACCATTATCACTTTGAATGGTCTTTATTTGAGTGTTAAACTGATTTTCTGTCATTGCCAAGAAGATTTTCAGTTTTAATGGTGTTTGAGATTTATCTGTGAGAAGATAAACCCATACACATCGTGTATAATCATCTACTATATTTAAGAAATATCTTGCTCCACATTTTGAAGGAGTTCGGTATGGTCTCCAAACATCAACATGTATCAAATCGAAAATTACATAACTTATATAATTGGTTGCAGGAAAACTATCCCTTGTCTGTTTTGTGTGGAAACAAACATCACACGCATTATTCAATGAAACTGAACTGATACATTAGGAAGCAAACTAAATACTCTAAGCCTAAACGATGATGTCATAACTGAAAATCGGATTCTCTTTTCATCATGACAGTAGCTGCCGTTTCCACATATCTACAGTGAAACGTCCCACCGATTCTCTTACCGGCTCCAATCACCATCCTCGTATTGTGGTCCTATATCACAAGATACTCATTAGCTAACTGTAAAACACAACTGTTCTCATCCATTAACTGAGTGACTGACATCAATTCAGATTTCAACCCTTCAACGTAATACACTAATTTCAAAGTCAAATTTGGGCCTACACGAACTAAACCAGCTTTATTCGAAACTCTTTCTCTGCCATCAGCCATAATAACCAATAAAGGAGGCATATCACACCCATCATACAACTTTTTGAATTTTCATGTGAGATGATGTGATGCTCATGTATCTAAAATCCAGGATGAATAAGAGTCATTACCTGATAATCTTTCGGTGGAGGTAAAAGTTTCTTTGGTCGAGTTGAGAAGTGCCTTTAACTGTCGCCATTGATCATCAGTTAGATTCATACCATCCTTGTCTATATCAATAATCACGTAATTGGCATGTTCTGGTTGCGCATCTACTTGAGGAACATAGATGTAGTTGGTGTATTGGGTTTGTCCATGACCATGATCCACAACTCCTCGACCTCCTCCAGATAGTATTCGACCTTTGGAACGATCTCCCCACCATTCGAGAAACCGATAACAGCAAAGCAACGATCCAAAGTATGTATAGTTTGGTTACAGTGAGAACAGACCATCGTTGTTTCTTTGGTTTCAGTTCGTGGTTTTTGACGCTTTGATTAAGTCTCAAAATCCATTACTTCAGGTGTGTTCTTCATGCCTAACCATATTGTACACTTTTCCAACTATTGAAGAAGTGTGTGTGGGACGATAGAGGATCAAAATTGATCATCTAGCCCAAACAGAAATTGATGCACTCTATCTTCTTCTCGGTCTTTCTCTTGTGATGTCGTGAGATCACATTCACACTTTCCACAAGAGCATATTCTCAAAGGCCATTGAGTATTAAGAGAGTACCATATGCGATTCAGTTTGCCGTAATATGACTCTATTGTCAAACCTCGTTGCTTGTAGAGAGCCAATTCGGATTTCAATTGTTGAAGCTTCGATCCACTCAGGACAGAGAAGCATCATTTCAGGTAAAGTCAGAGATCTTGCGCCACTTCTCGGTGAGAAATTCTGGAACGAAGAGTTGGCTCAATTGTCATTCTAATCCAGGAGACGAGGAGCGCCTGAATTGTTTTCCAACCTTCAAGGTCTGCAGCATTTTCAGCAGGCTTTTCAATAGTACTGTCGAGGAAACCAAACTTGTCCTAGACATCAACGCCGTTTTCAGTCCACTTGCCCATTCATCATAATTGGTGCCTTTGAGAAGTGGATGAGAGATCACGGTTCCATGATTGTCAGTAGAAGTGAGATCATAAGGAGAGATAGTTCTCCTTAGTTCAGCGGCAACAAGGGGATCAACAGGATTTTGAACAGGATTTTCTATTGTTCAGGCTCTGATATCATAAAGAGAAAAGAGAGACTGAATATTGTTTGTATTGCCCAAGCCAATGGCCAACGTGATTTAAATACAAAGTGTGCTGAAGTTGTCCTAAAGAATAGGATTTAGCTACAAAAAAGGAACAGACTAACAACATGAAGCGTATATGTTGAAAGAATATACAAAGATATTCACTAAACTCTAACCAAACGATAACCAAAATAAACTATTCTCTAATAGTCACCCAAAACATCAGAAGCCTTAAACAAGCTCCATTGGAGATGGATCAGGATTAAGGTTGCATCTGATTTTGATAGCGAGACTTCCGAGATCTGTTCGATTTCTTTCACCATCTTCTTACGAACCTGTGTTTTTGAGAGAACACAGTATCTCTGACCATTGGCTTCCATTGCCTGAAAAGGAAAAAAATAAAACTGAAGACTTAGAATTTAAAGTTATTACCGAAAGAATAAATTTTGGATAATATGTGAATTGAAGGAGACGTCATTGTAGTTACTTACTAGCAAATTGAAGGAGAATAATAGAGTTTAGCTTAACTTGGGAATCAAGCTAACAAAATGAACTCAAGGAAATGGAGGATAAAGGTGATTGTGGTCATAGAGTTGTTTGTTGTAGTAAAATAAACAATTGATGATGAGTTTAAGACCACAAGCCAATTAGAACTCCTTAAATACAAAAGTGTTAAAATGACTTTATTATTTTTTTATTTTCAACATTTTATTTACTTTTAATATTTTTAAATTTGGTTTTTGAATTTATAACAACTTTTTTTGACCCATTTCTAAATAAAAATATATTATAATTTAACAAAATTTAATATAATTAACTGTTATTTTATTTTTTATTTTTCGGAAGACGCTTTTCAAATAATTATCAAGAATAACCAATTAGGTTCTTTTGAATATAGAAATATATATTTTTAAGCAGTTACAACCACTAACAAATTTACTAGATACAAATTTCAATTAAGGTGTTAATTGTCACTTTAGGTTTTTTTCGACGCGTGTCAATTTATTTTTAATTCGGAAATCTGAACTTATCAAGTATAAACGAATAAGATATGAAATAATATATTTATTTTTTTATTGTTATTATTATTATGCGTGTCAAACAATTATTTTCCAGAAATCTTAACTCATTAAGTATAAAATTTAAGGTGAAAATATAAAATAAGAATTTACTATTTTTATATTTAATGTATGAAGTATGAGAGATTCTTCATATTCTTAAGGATTATGAAAGGGTTCCAGGACAACAAACTAATTTTAGTAAAATGTCAATCCAGTTTTGACACTTTATCCCAAAAAAAGAAAAGGACGATTCATTAAATATTAAGAATTCAAGACATTGGCGGAATGAAACACATATTTGGGACTACTCGAGTGGTTAGGAGAAGCAAAACCAAAAATATTTGCATTGGTAAGAGAAAAATATATATTATCAATCAGTTACAAACACTAACAAATTTACTAGACACAAATTTAAATTAATGTATTAAGTGTCAGTTTAATTTTTTCAACACGTGTCAAGCGATTATTTATTCAGAAATCTTAACTTATCAAGTATAAAAGGACCTGCTCATTAGCATGAGAAAGGACCTGCTCATTAGGTTCATCAGCTAAAGAAGAGTTGGATTCGTTTCGACTCGAATCAAAAACTTGAACCAACCCTAAATTCGCCAAAATTTCTCCTTGTTGTCACCCAAAACATAAGAAGCCTTAAAAGAGTTCCATTGGAGTTGGATTAGGATTAAGGTTGCATCAGATTTGGACACAGTGAAGACTTCCGAGATATGTTTGATTTCTTTCGTCATCTTCTCACGAACCTCAATTTTTTACAACTGAGTGTCTCTGATCATTGACTTCCATAGCCTGAAAAAGAAAAATAAAACTGAAGATTAGAAATTCAAAGCTATAACCAGAAGAAGACATTTTGATTGAACAAGATGCCATTGTAGTTACTTATTAGCAAAATGAAGAGGCAGTTTTACCTTAACTTGGGAATCAAACTATCAAAAGAGCTCAAGGAAATGGAGGATAAGGCTGGTTAAAATGAATTTAGGACCACAAGCGAGTTACAACTCCTTAAATACATGAGTATTAAAATGAATTAATTCTTTAAAAAAATATTTTATTTACTCTTAATATATTTTAAATTTGGTTTTTGAATTTATAACAAATTGTTTTTACCTATTTCTAAATGAAAATCTATTGTAATTTTACAAAATTTAAAGTATAATTAGCTGTTATTTTAATTTTTTCCAACACGTGTCAAATAATTATCAAGTATAAAAAAATAAACTCTATAAACGAATTGGATTCTTTTACTGTATGAAATAATATATTTAGTTTTTATTATTTTAACGCGTGTTGTACAATTATTTGTCCATAAACTTTAACTTATTAAGTATGAAATTTAAGGTGAAAGTACAAATAAGAAGAAAAAAATAGACTAATATAACTTACTTTATTTTATAAATTACTAAGATAACCTTTTCATTTTTAAATTACTTAGATAGCCTATTTTTTCTAAAAATATCTATATTGTCCTGCACTCTTTGTAACACATTCAATAAAGTAAAAAAATGTTCCAAATTTTTTTTCCTCTTTATGTTTCTCCAGACACAAATACATTTCAATTTAAAGCAAGCGTAAATTTACCAGACTGTGTCTAAACTAAACCAAACGGCTTTTACATTGATTTCATAGTATTGAAATTATTCAATGTGTATATGTGACTTGAATACTAGTATCATTACTCTAACGTATCAGTAGCGAATCCAAATTCAACTCTCCAAGCTCGAAAGAGACATACTCGAAAGATCCCAATTGTTATTGTCGTTTTATCCTATTATTTTTTGCACTTGCCCATATATGTGATGTTATAACCTTCAATTGAAAACATTTAACAAAATCTATTGGATCAGTGGATTAAACCACTCACAATATTTCACTTTTATTAAGTAACCTTACCTCTCATTTTGGATAAAATTAGCATATGTATATTAACTTTTTAACTATGGATCAATCTATATGTGTTTCATAGATGAAATCCAAAAAAAAAAAATTTTAAAAAGATCAATCGGTCTCTACACAGACCGATCGATTTGTGGTTATGAAAAAAAAAAATTACCCGAGAGGCAAAGATCTATCGATCTTGTATCAGATTGATCGATATGTGCCTAAACAAAAAAATTCTACGAAAAAATGTTTCTAGACTTGTAGGAAGTGTACCATAAATTCGGCAAGTCTGGCAGAAATTTGGTAGATTTGCAGGAAGTCTGCCAGATTTTTGGTAGAATTGCAAGAAGTCTGTAAGATTTTTGGTAAATTGCAAGAAGTCCGTTAGATTTTTGGCAGACTTGCAGAAAGTCTGCCAGATTTTGGGTAGACTTGCAAAAAGTCTACCAGATTTTTGGTAGACTTGCAAGAAGTCTGTCAAATTTTGTCACGCTTGTAGAAAGTTTGCCAAACTTGCAGGAAAATTACCAGATTTTTGGTAGGCTTGCAGGAAGTCTGCCAGATTCTTGGTAGACTTGCATGAAGTCTAGATTCTTGGTAGACTTGCAGGAAGTCCGCCAGATTTTTGGTAGATTTGCAGGAAGTCTGCCAAATTTTTGGTAAACTTGCAGAAAATCTGTCAGATTTTTGGTAGACTTACAGGAAGTCTGCCAGATTTTGGCATACATGTAGGAAGTTTGCCAGATTTTTGGTAGATTTACAGGAAGTCTGCTAGATTTTGGCAAATTTGTAGGAAGTCTGCCAGATTTTTGGTAGACTTGCAAGAAGTTTGTCAGATTTTTGGCAGACTTCCTACAAGTCTGTCCAAATTCTGGCAGACTTGCAGAAAATTAACCAGAACAAAAAAATTTCAAATTATGTAAACCTAAAACATATAGTTTGGGTTGAGATTAATTATATCTTTCCAAATTATCTACTTATCTTAACCTAAAAAAATGGTAAATTCTTGTTTTCTATTTTTATAAATGAAATGAGTATTTTGGTAATTAAAGATATGAGAAAAAAAAGTAGGTTATATAAGTAATTTTT
The DNA here is from genome assembly GCA_900406435.1 of Lepidium aucheri. NCBI lineage: Eukaryota > Viridiplantae > Streptophyta > Magnoliopsida > Brassicales > Brassicaceae > Lepidium > Lepidium aucheri. The sequence goes on along the minus strand of OVBA01002358.1, from coordinate 22,169 downwards.
TAAAAAAGTAAGTTTTTTAAGTAACTTATAAAATAAAGTGGATTATTTAAGTAAATTTTCCAAATAAGAATTTACAAATTTAATATTTAATGTATGAACTGTCAGCGATTCCTCAAATTCTTACAAATTAACTTCAGTAATTCTTCAATCCAGTTTGGATACTCTATCTCGAAAAAGAAAAAAAAGGTGATTCAGTATTAGGAATTCAAAATATTGGCTGAATGTACACATATTTGGGGCTACTCAAGGGGTTACGAGAAACAAAAACAAAAGTATTTGCTTTTGTAAGGAATAAACTGCAAGAGATAATCAAAGGTTGGCCTCAAATTCTTAACAAAAAGAGGTAAGAAAATGGTAAAAATCATTCTTTACTGCGTTACCCACTTACGTGATAAACTATTATATACTATTAAAAGTAATTTTGATGAAGATAAACTCAACAACTGCGGATTTCTAGTGGAACATCGCAGATTTCTCCAAATGTGTATATTAGAAAAAATGGAAGAAATTATGTAAATCCAAAAAAGAGGAAAAACTAGGTTTTGGGACACTCAAGGAGTTTAACTTGGTTTTGTTAGCAAAACAATTATGGAGATAATTGGCAGACAATTTATTCGCAAGTCATAGAAGAAGAATACATTAGGGATTACAGCTCTGTCTCTAGAACTTTTTAAACATTTTATTTACTCTTAATATATTTCTTCAAATTTAGTTTTTGAATTTTATAATAAATTATTTTTACCCATTTCTAAATGAAAATCTATATATAACTTTACAAAATTTAATATTTAGTTAGCTGTCAATTTAATTTTTTCGACGCTCTTTAAATAATTATCAAATTAAATAAATTAGATTTTGTATGTATATAGAAATGTATATATTATCAGTCATTTACAACCATTAACAACTTAACTTGATACCAATTTACATTAATGTATTAATTTTCAGTTCAACTTTCTTATCGATGCGTGTCAAACGATAATTTGATCAAAAATATTAAATGATCAAGTACAGACGAATTAGATTCTCTTAAAGCAATCATTTTACAACCACTAATAAAATTACTATGATAAAAATATAAATTCCTCTATAAAACCGTAATTTTTGTTTTTTTTATAAAAAAACTTGTGTCAAGCGATTATTTATCTAGCAATATCACCATATTAAATATAAACCTATAAGATTATCCAATTAGGGATTATATACTAGGAAAAATGTCTTTAATCAAGTTGTTAAATATCATCTTGATGTTTCTCCATCCTACTTTGATTTTAGGGAGTCGCATTTTTTCATGTGATATTGTCGATGAGATCATTGGTGAGGAAATATATCATAAAAAGAATTGGAACTGTACAATCAATATTAGTATGGAAGAATCCTTAGATCTGAACGAATTCGTAAGACTACAGATAAGTATAAGTACAAATATCTATATGGACTTGAGGTCGATCAATCTATTGATCCATAAATTAAGACTTGGTGTGAGACTTTGATAAGGCAACTTATTATTCTTCAAGATGTCAATCTAATCTTGTGAATTCCAATCCCAAGAAATGGGAGGATCGATTTGGTATGGGAAGTTACGGTCCACATACTCAGGTCTCCTGGTGCTTTTTTGAAAAATATGAGACATCTAAGTCACTTAAAGTAAAAGGTTCACAACAAAATAGTTGACAGGTTTGGAAGAAAAAGTGCTTATCCAAAATTAAACCTTTTGATTGCAAGTATCTTTTGATTGCAAAGTATTTTCAGAATGTGTGACAGTAGAAAATAATTTAAAGCATTGAGGTTTAAATTGTGACTCTCAATATATAATACATGTGGGTTGGATGGGAGTCGGCAAATCATGCTTTGTTTGAATGTCCTCCAATTATTGAAACATGAGTTTTATTGAACATTTTCCATCGACAATTCACATCTTTCTAAGAAAGTCGATTTGATCCAATCAAGATTACTTATTTTGGTGAGTTCTAGATTCTCTGGACATCAAAAGCTTTTTGTGGGTCTTATGGTAAATAGGAAAGGTAAGAAACGACGAGATTTTTACAAACATTGATAGTAACCCAAGAGACATGATTCAACAAGCATATGATAAATCAAATGAACGGTTCCAATCAATTTCGGCGATAAGAGAAACCACATTATGTGTTAGTGGACCCAGCTCGGCTGGAAGCATCAAAACCAATGATTACTGAGTCAAATTTTACAGGATATCAATATTTTGTGTATGGTTCATGGAAAGCATTAAAACCTTTTTCTAGTATTGGATGATACTGCTTCTTAGATTTAACAGGAGGTGCATGCGTGAGAGCTCGAAGAATAAAGAGTCTCCTAGTATTACATTTTGCAGTTGAAGCCATGTTATAAGCACTGTTAAATCTAATATCCTCCAGCTCACGAAAGTAGCAGTAGCGACTAATTGTACAGATATCTTATAGATAATGACAAATTTTAATGAATGACCGGCTTTTTTCTTCTACTTAGAAGGCTTTTTTCTTCTTTTAATGTTTATATATATATATATATATATATATATATTGGTACAGGAAAAGTTTGTTAGCAACAATGTACAACTGATAAAGAAAAAAATTGCTTCACAAGAATAATAAGTCAAACATAAAAAATAACAAATTATTATTTAATGTATGAACTGTCAGTTTTCATTTTCCAACAAGTGTCGAACGCCATACTAACGAATTTTTATTTTTATTTCCATCTTTTCCTCATCCCTGATATGATCTTTGTGTCTCAGCGAGTCAATTTTATACAACTATTATTCCAATCAAGTAAGTACTCAGAGTGATACGTATATCTTTCATACAGTAAATAATTCTTAGAGCAAAGCAAACAGAGAGAGATCACGAACCAGACAAAACCTTGGTTAGATTACTCTGAAGTAAAGCAATTGAATCAACAGCAGATTTAGCAAACCAGCTGATTCCGACCTTTAACCGGTGTTCATCAGTTGGTAGTCTAATCAAATACGCCAATTTTCTTGCTGTGTGACCAATTGGACCTTCAAGTGTAAGCCCTTCAATGAAGCTTGGTGAAATAGCAGCATCATATCTTCCAAGAGTCATCATCTCACCTAGATTCTGGAACCTGCAAATAGATTAAGCAGAGCTTAACGTTCTGTTTTCAGAACATAGACCATTTAAAAAGTCTGTTAGCTTACCTGAATGGTAATAATGGTCGGTCATTTATGGCTGCCCATATATTCCAACCAGTAAAGTCTGCTTCTTGAAAAGCAACCTGGAAATTTTGATTTCAGTATCATGCTGATTTGGTTTTCAAACATGAATATGAACAAATTGTGGGGTTTCTATAGCTTTTTCTCACCTGAGCTGTTGTAGGAAGAAGCTTTCCATTTGAGTCTCTTAGTGAAGATGAATCACCTAATGCGAAAATCCGAGGATGTCCTTTAACACGGAGTGTCTCATCCGTTTCTGCTTGTCCTCTAGCATTTAGACGAATATCATTGGGACCTGAAGGTTCTAGCTTGGTAAGCAAAGGCTTAGCACCAACTGTCCATAAAACTATATCCGCTGCGATAGTTTGACTCTCTAATCCTCTTTCTGCAGGCTGAAGATCTAACAAATATCCTTCATTTTCTTCTGAGTCACTCGCTCTCTTTATCGATTGAACAAGATATCCCAAGAGTAATTGAACTTTTCTCGATGTAAGGACCTAACCATAATCCAAAAGGGCTCAGTTACCATCTTTGACTCTTTCTAATCAAATGGAAGATGCAATTGCAATGAAACTACCTTCATAGCCGCCTCTCTATTCCCATCAGGGGCTGATGTTAATATATTCTTTGATACATTAATGGATTGCACAATTCCGCGATCTTGCAGTCTCTCTGATATGGTAGCAGCTAACTCAACTCCTGCATAACCGCACCCAACAACAGCTACTTTTATTGCAGAGTCGTCTTTGAAATTCCTCCTCTCCAATTTACTCAGCTTTTCATTAACCCTCTGCAATAGCATAGTGGCACAGATGATGATTTAGTATTAAACGAGTGTACAATTCGGTTTAACCAATCTGAACAAAGCAAAATCATATTAACTCGAACAAACTCAGATTCTATATTTCATAAACGAAACTGTGCACTCCTAACTCTTACAATAGCATCTTCAAGAGTGTAGAACGGGAAAGCCAACTCCATTGCGCCAGGAACAACATCAAGTTTAGCTTCAGCGCCAAGAGCAAGAACCAACCTGGCTGTAGAAAAGAAAGAATATGAGTCCATATCTCTGAGTTAAGCACAAACTTTCACTATATTACACGATTCAAGTCTGTATACAGGAAGGAGATACATTGCGTTGGATTTATGAGGATTGTGTAAACATAGTACCAATCGTATTCAATTTTAAAGCCACTTTCAAGCACGACAGTTCCTCCAGTAACAGAACTTTCAGACCCATTCACTCCTAAATGGTCACTAGGAAACAATTTTTTTACTCTATCTCGGAGAAATTGGATTCCAGTGTTTGAAAGCAAATCTGAGAAACGGGGAGCAATCTCCCACACATCAACCTCTGCAGATAAAATATTCAGACACTAAATCAACACACAACCGTATCAAAACATTGATTGAGCGTGACTAAACTAACTTTACCTCCAGAGAGAAGCTCATACAACATCGGCTTGAACACAAAGCGTTCAGATTGGTCAACCAAAACCACCTGATCAATGTAAGAAATTAAAATGTATTCAACAAAGAAGTCTTTTGTAGCAGACTGTTTTTAACTACCATAAACATTACCTGGGGTTTCTTGTCTTCGGGCCACTCAAGAGATTCTAATCTCAAAGCTGTGTACAGTCCTCCAAACCCACCACCTAAAATGCACACCCTTGGCCTCTGTAAACAAAGAGCTTACATTCATTAAATTGCAATATCCACTATGGAAACTTAAAAAATCATCATAAAAAGAGATATGAAACCTTCTTATCAGGCCATGTGTAAGTTCTAGGAGCTGTTTCATTCTCAGAAATCTCAGTGTTTTCACTTTTGTTTGTCATTGCCCTCGAAAGATATAAGAACCTAGAGGCGTTTCTGGTTGAGTTCCAAGGAGAAGAGAGATTGAATCCACAAGTTCTTAGAGCTAAAGAGGCTTTACTATTGCTCAGTCTCTTTGCCCCATCTGAAACATATTGAGAATAATTCCAAAAGTATCAGTATTCTTCTTCGGAATCAAACAAAGAGTAGAATCTCAAACTGAAGTAAAAGTACAGAACTCGAAACGGCCTGCTCAAAAGACAGTTTTTTCGATACTATTAGATTAAACCAAATCATGTCTGATAAATCAAGGTTTTTAAAGTTTCACACTTGGATCTAAATCGACGAGTGAAGTAGAACAGAGACAACATTTGACTGGATTAATATGACTAGACTGGATTGAAGGAGAAGAATAACGTACAAGAGAAGGGTAAAAGAGAAGACGCGGCGGAGAGAGCGGCCATTGGCAGCTTTAATATCGTCGGAAGATTAGCCGGAGATGGGAGTCAATGCACGCGTCACAATTCTTATGGATTTTGAGGTTCCACGCTCTCCACAATTAGGACAAATATTGGGAGTGTTAAGTGAAACAATTCAACGGTAGATAAGTACGCCACGTGGCTTCTTCCTCAGCCAATAATGAGTTTCCAACGTCCGATTTTCGCCACCTCGCTTCTAATTTTTTTTTTTCTTTTGGGTGAAGAAATAAAAAGCAAAATTGAAGAAATCTCGTTTCATCCGCCATTAACGACGTTTCAAGGTACCTTAGACAGAGACGTAAGTAAATGTTATTGGGTTTCAATTTTCACCCTCGATTATTCTCCTCCTGTAAACTTATTTCATTGTGAAAGCAGCTATTTTCAGAGGGATTTCGTGTTTCTCCATTTTCGTTTTTACTGAGGAACCGTTTATTTATGAATTTTTTGAATTTAAGAAGAAGAAGAATGTGTATTGCCTCCGAAAATTTTGTTGTGCTTATGGAGAATTGTTGGTCTCCTTATATTATTTACCTGTCGGTGAAACTCAATTAGTGGCGTTATATTGTTCTAAGCAGTGCCATTCCTCGCTAGATCTTCTTCTTTAAATTTGGTTGTCTAACTTGGAAACATTTCATTTTCGGGTATTCTTTTTGCCTGCGTGTGTATGCTTCTTATGGATTATATTCTACATTAATGTTTTCTACTGATATTGTGCTCCTTTATGTTAGAAAGTGGTTGTTTTTAACATATTATCCTCAATATTGTATATTGAAAAAATTCCTGAGGTTTTTGATTATCAATCTAGGCTTCCGTGAGTATGAGAACAATGTTTGGAGGTGTAGCTACAGGCAAGTATGAAAAAACCTTGATGGGAATGTTCTTCTGATCTTTGTTGCCTAGCTACTATGACTCATTACTTAGCTATTGCATCGAGTTAATAATGTTGCTAAGGTTTTCTTGGTTTCAGATTTGTTTCCGTCGCATAGTATGTACCAACCAATGAGGTCTAGAGGACAATTGGTGATGTTATTTAAAGGATGTAGACGATTTGTGAGAACAACATGTCGTGTTTCGATTCCTGGTGTCTCTTTGGTAAATGAAGTAAAAGCACCTCCAAAGTTTCTAAGGGATAAAAAGATAGTTCCTGATGCTGATCCTCCCCATATGGAAGATATTCAGAAGTTGTATCAACTTTTTGAGCAAAGGTCTTGATATTCATTTACCATAGTTTTTAGCATTTAGAATATATGATTGGTAAATCTGATGGATTTCTTTCTCTTATTGAAGTTCGAGACTCACCATCTTGACTGGCGCTGGGGTTAGCACAGAATGTGGAATTCCTGATTATAGAAGGTTCTTATTATGTTATTCATCCATTGGTTCAGATGGTCTTAATTTGATCAAGATTCTTGATTTCCATGTTCACTTTCGTTTCATTGGGTTCCATTTTGGTGCAGTCCCAATGGAGCATACAGTTCTGGTTTCAAACCAATTACCCATCAGGTGATGTGGAGGCAAGATCTATGTGGATTCTGTACGGGTACTTAATACAAACTTTGGATCATGTTATTGTTGTATTAAATCTACTGTCTACTTCACAGGAATTCACTCGATCAAGCAGAGCTCGTAGGCGCTATTGGGCAAGGAGTTATGCTGGATGGAGACGGTTCACTGCTGCACAACCGGGCCCAGCTCATACTGCTATAGCATCTCTAGAAAAAGCTGGACGCGTAGATTTTATGATCACACAAAACGTTGACAGGTAAATATACTTGTTCCTCATTGTTTCTATCTTTGTTGGATGAGTAGAAGGTTGTTGACTCTAAGCTTTAAGTTCTCAGATTGCATCATCGTGCTGGAAGCGATCCACTTGAATTACATGGCACAGTGTATACTGTTATGTGCTTAGATTGTGGCTTCTCTTTTCCCCGTGACTTGTTTCAGGATCAGCTAAAAGCTCTCAATCCCAAGGTTATATCATAACCCAAAATCACCTGATTGTAACGCTAATTCGGGACGTTACAACGCTATTGTTTCAACTGTAGTGGGCAGAAGCAATAGAAAGTATTGACCATGGAAATCCAGGATCAGAGAAAAGCTTTGGCATGAAACAAAGGCCTGATGGAGATATTGAGATTGACGAAAAGTTTTGGGAAGAAGATTTTCATATACCAGTTTGTGAAAAGTGCAAAGGAGTATTGAAACCCGATGTAAGATCAATTTTAATGGCATGAAACAGAACAAAGCATTGTGGTTCTTTTCTTATCGTGCTTTGGTTTCTCTTAAGGTTATCTTCTTTGGAGACAATATCCCAAAGGAAAGAGCTGCTCAAGCAATAGATGCTGCAAAACAGAGCGATGCATTCCTCGTGTTGGGTTCATCTTTAATGACAATGTCCGCTTTTCGCCTTATCAGGTAATGCGACAAAATCATTTCTATCATCTTTGCATCTCGCTAACAAGCATCTGTAATTGTTGCAGAGCGGCTCATGAGGCCGGTGCCATGACTGCAATTGTAAACATAGGCGAAACAAGAGCTGATGACTTTGTTCCTTTGAAAATCAATGCTAGGGTCGGTGAGGTAAGATCACAGCTCATTTATCTCGTCTCTGTTCTTCAGCCTTCTAACTGAATAATGTTGTGGTCGGTTTGGTGCAGATATTGTCCAGAGTTCTTGACGTAGGGTCGCTAAGAGTCCCAGCTATCTAGAACAATGTCCAGAACTCAACAATGACAAGAGCTGTATACTGATATTCATATAATTGTAACTCAAACAGCAAATAAAAGTTCATCATTCTTAAATCTTAAAGCATATACGATGTCCAACCAAAGCTTGTCTGAAGCACATGGGATATTAGATACCCTAACTTGAGGCCGCTTACACTTGGAACATGAATTTGTTCCGTCGAAACAAAAGGATTTAAAAGATCCACACAAAAAAGCCATCTTCTACTTGATTTAGCTACATTATACAAAGTCTTAAAACCTAAGAAAGATCAGAGATCGCCTTATCAATATCCTCTGCATGGTTCTGAAGAGTGTTCCACTGCAATGTAAGAAGACATTATATTCAGTAAGCAGATAGCAACAGAAAGTAAAGACTTGTGGAATCCATAAAAAAGTTGGCAATGGAGAATTTCTACCTGATCCACGGATAGAGAGATACCTGCAACAGTATACAGACTCGTCAATAATCTAGTCAACAAGATTATGCCGAAGAAGACAGACATCAACAAGTAAATCTTTATCAAACATCTTCATGTTAAACAGATAGCATCAGCATCACACTAGCAGTATACATTCCCGATCTGCAGAACTGCTTGTTATGAAACCCTAAGATCTGCTGTCCACATTAACGGCTGGATGCTTTTCTATCCCTGGCTAGATGCAAAAACTTAACAAAGTAAAGAAAACTAAACTAACAGATGATGAATCACATTACTAACAAAGGAAAACTATGAAAGCAAGAGGATCACTCACATTAAAATATTTGAAAACTAGATGAGAAACTTAACCGAGCAAAGCAAAGCAACTAAATTTAACAGATAATGAATCACATTCTAGCAAAGCAGAATTGTGTGAAAAATAGTTGAAAACAAAATTTTACCTTTCTTGCCGGGTAAAGTTTTCCCGTCCTTAACATAAAACTCACGAATGTCAATCCAAATCCTTCCGTTCCAATTCCTTACAGAGACTCTCCGATTCTTAGATATCTGAATGTATACCAAACAGACAATCATAAACCCTAATTTCAGTAAAACCCTAATTTAAGCAAACCCATTAACAAATATCAGTACTTAATTGAGACCCTTAAGAAAAGAAATCCTATTAGAAGAGGGAGAGAGAGAGAGGGGACTAACGTTGCAGACGACAATGTCGTCAGATTCGTCGGAGGAGTGGGCGGGCTTAGCGACTTTCTTAGCCGGCGCGTGGGTTTCAGTTTCGTCATCTGATGCTCGAACATCCTCGTCTTTCCTTTTTCCTCTTGACGACATTTCCCGAAACTGTAAAAACGCAGACACACAAAGCTCTCTTCGGACCACAGAAGAAACACTCACTGATAAAAAACTGAACAACTGAATCATGTCTCAAACCTGAGGATAGAACCTGGTCGTGACGGTGAAAAGAGATTCACGGATAAAGTACTCTTCCACTGCAAAATCGGATTTGAGAGATGAGAACGGTTAGAACTTCTGAAAGGCGAACTGAAACGCCCTGTCTCTTCTCGCGTATTTATGTTATGCGTTTACTGATCACGCGCTTTTGTGAGCGCGTGTTATAAAATTAGATTTGGGACGCTTTTTTAAACGCGCGGTCAATCACAAAAGCGGGAGCCTTTTAGTGGTTTTTGCAATTTGTACCGGAAATGGGTGAACACAAAAATTTGGACTTCGTTTGAAATCGCGAAGCTCTTCACAAATCTCTCCCGCGTCTCAAACATCACAAAAGATGGGGAATTTGCTCGTGAAGAGACCGAAGATCATTGAAGTTGATAGAGTGATCCTCTCTCTCAAAACCCAAAGTAGCAAGCTTGGTTAATATCAGCAACAGGTTCTTAATTACTTCCCTCGCTTGTATTCGCATTTCTGGGGATTGATATTGCTAGAATTTGATCTATTTGTAGATTCTGAGATTGCAATCAGTTTGATTAACCATAATTCATGGAGGGTATAAAGATTGCTGAATTCAGCTATGTGTATCCCAGGTGTATAAAACAATTAAAGGTATCTACTTTCTGAGGTTTTGTTTTGTTCTGTTTGGGATGTTTCTTCAAAATGTGGACTTAGGGTTAATTGCTTGTGTTATTGGTCTTGGTCTATAACGTTGAATAAACGTATTTCCTCTTCTATGTTGCTTTCAAGTCTACCGTTTCATATTATGTCATTAAAAGCTTCAGATTTATTGGCATATTAAGGAGATGTAGGAGACGTTGAAGTAGTGGAGATCTTTTACGTTATATTTTTATTGCACTATATAATATCATTCAGGTTTCTTTGAGAGATACAGAAAATGATTATTGATCCTTCTTTAAAAATCTGATGAGAGTGTCATTCCTGAGAGTTGAGTGCACATCTCTTGGGAAGCAGAGTTAGAGCTGTCCGTCTTGGTGATCCTGCACTTTGGATTAGACGAGAATTTTGCTCCAGTGCAGTGATTTCATCATGGCTCTGCAATTTGTATTCCTTTCTCTTCTTTGTTTTCAATCTCTGCTTCTACAGATTTACTTATTTCTGGTTTTGGTTCCAACATGTTCAAGATTGAATTTTGCAATGCAAATGTTGTTTTCTTTCTTGTGATCGTATGCTTCACTTTATTTCTCTTAGTTCTTAAACCTTCTTTTTGTTCTTAAAACTCTCTATTTAGCTTGAGAAAGTAATTGAAGCCGAAAAGCAAGCTGCAAGAGACTTAATCCGTGAGAAAAGAAAAGACAGAGCTTTGTTAGCATTGAAGAAGCATACGCAATAAGAGTTATTGAAGCAAGTAGATCAGTGGGTCATCAATGTTGAACAACAAGTAAAATTTTACTCTACCCCTTCATAGCATTTCACTGTTCCAATTCATACCTTGATATGAAATTTTGATAGCTGAATATATGAAAGAACCCTGAATAATCATATTTTTCAACCTGTCCTTATGTCTCAGTTGGCAGATATTTTCAACCTTGATGATGTTCAAAAATTAGTGGATGATACTGTCGAGGCTAAGGCTGTTAAGATGTAAGTCAGTAATAGATCTTGGTCTTTCTTTTTGTTTATGCGGTTTGCTTATAGTTACAATTATGTGTCACTTTTGCCAAGCTTCTCCTCGATTGTTGCTTTCATGGTCTTAAGTATTCTTTTGCTTGATCTACCTGTTCTTTGTTTTTTGTTGAATGCTTGAATTAACTTTTTAACATTTGAATCTAGGAGCTGAGTGCCATATTGGGTGAGAAACTTTCAGCAGAAGATGAAGAAGAGATCTTAGCAGAATTTGACAACCTAGAAAGTCAGGTATATAACACAGTTGATTCCCTTGTTTCTCGGATATTAATTTGTTTCACATTATGACCATAATTTCATTTTTGATATTTCAAATACCATTTACTTTGTGGCAATCTTCTCTTGAATGGAGTCACATGTGATATATATTTTGTTTGTTCGTTTAAGGTCATTGTTGAAGATATGCCTGAAGTACCTACAACAGGGCTTGTGCCTGAAGAACCAGAGAAACTGGATCCCCCCAATTTGCCAACAAAAGCACCGGTTGCTACAAATGCAGAAATCACTCCAACAAAGAGAAAAGGTTTGTGACGTTTGTTAAAGGAACAATTGTTTTATACAAAAATCTTAAACTCGGACATGAATCTGTTGTTGCAGGCCTTGAAGAACCTTTGGAAGCTTAATACCGAAGTGAAGAATCTGATAGATTCATTGAGGAAGATGCTATAAGAGCAAAAATCATTGCGATCGAGAAGTACAAATTAGAAGATTTTGCAGGAGCAAAGGAACTTGCTGTCTCGACACAAATGCTTAATCCTAAACTTTGAGTATCGATGGTTTCCAATTTTCCGAGTGAGTAACATCCACTTGTTTTGTAATATTCACATTCAACCCACTTCATTGAACCAAGCTTTTTATTGTCCTTATCCATCAGCCAACAAACACACAGCTTGAATGGTTCTCGAGAGATAACTTTGAAGATGAGTGCATAATATTGAGGCATAGCATCACTATCATCCTAAAAACCAAACTTGGTTTTCTCCAAATGAAATTTCTGTTCAATCCTTGGCAAAATCGTAGAATTCAGAATCTGAAACATTCATGATCAGTTAACCTCTCCTTAATCACAACATTTGGTTTATATTCTGAATTCTATGATTATGTATGCGCCAGATTTTGAATTTATGATTTGACAAGGATCGAATGGAAGCTTCGTTCGGAGAAAGTTTGGGTGCTTATGATGATAGTGATGCTATACCTCGATATTATGCATTGTTCCTCAAAGTTGTGTCTCGAGAACCGTTCAAGTTGTGTGTTTGTTGGCCGATGGACAAGGACAATAAAGAGCATGGTTCAATGAAATGAGTTGAATGTGAATATTACAAAACAAATAAATCATTCGGAATTCAGAAATCATCGATATTCAAAGTTCAGGATTAAGCTTTTGTGTCGTGACAACAAATCTTGATTCTTTGATTACTTTGTCTTCTAGGTTCTGGAAGCTCCTTGTGTATTCATCTCTTACTCTTTCCAAGTTCTAGGAGACTATTAAATGGTTGATGTTATGAATGATTTTGGTTGTTTTTCAAACCAATTCAGAGTCTGTGACATTAGCATAACTGTAAAGTATTATGAGTTATAGGTTCAGTTTGGGAATATTTCATTCTTCTTTTTGTGAATAGAATTTTCTTCTTCTCCGAGGTAAATCAAAGCCACAAATTTCTTTTACAAGAATTCAATGGCGAACATCTGTTATTGAAAAATGTCAAAATAGGAACCCAGTTTGTTACTTCAAAACCAGAAAGAAGTATCATCAATTGAATTAAGACCGAACCATAATACACTTATATAGGAGTCAATTGGTAATGTTACATAATTGCATAACGGCAGAAGTAAAATAAAGTTGCAGAACAAAAGTTGCAGTATAAAAACTTGTAAAATTATATAATGCAGAATAAAAACTTGCAGAAATAGATGGCGATTGGATAAATTTTGCTGAATGGCTCTCACATAAACTAACGATTTAATAAACTAATAATTAAATATATATATATATACACATATATTCAATGCTTGAAAATATATTTTAAAAAATAAAAATATAACACTTTTACTTCATAATTGTTTTACTAAATCAATATATTTATAATACATAATATATATTAATGTAAAATATACAGTTATTATATTACTTAAATGTAGTGGTGGTCTATAAATTACTTTAATGTGGGTACAATATCTTAATATTATTTTTGTTTTGTTTTATCTTTTGATTAGGCAAATAAACAACAAATACTTGCTTTGTCTCCGATTGGCAATTGCATAATCGTCTAATGGTGTAATGTAATACGATTCCACCAAAATTTTGCCAATCAGCATAACGTGCATAATAGCGTAATGTAATTCAATTTTGTAACTTTTTTTGCCTAAAATTTTACAATAAAAATGTCATTAGGAAAATAAAAAAAAGTTGTTTTTTGCCTTTATGATAAAAAAAAACATTTCAGCTAATTTTACAACTACACCAATGTATTACTATTTATTTTCAACACTATCTTTGAATTTTCATTAATACGAAGGAAGACTTTTTGAAACTACACATACATTATTTTATTTTATTTTTGTCAATATTTAACTACAACTGATCGGCCCATTAGCCAAGTTCATGCATAATACAGGCGGCGAAACTCGATCCCGAGACATGCAAATGGAACCAATATTTATTTTAAACAACAATTTATTACAATGCAACCAATAATAATTTTACAATTTTATTAAATACCATTAATATCAACATAATCTATATTAAAGCGGAAGACACTTTTATTTTGACTATGTTATAAACTTTAGGATAAAATTAACATATGCTTTGTAACAACCCTTAAAATAGATTTAAAGTTTATTTAGTTATAAATTTTTATATAAAAATTCAAAACTAACAATAATTTAAATAAATCTAAAAAAAGTAGTACTTTATATATTAATTTTATGTGTACATTATAATGTATAGTAATAATCATTTGGAAAATTTTGAGAAATACCATTTTTGGTGTATCCCTTTTCAAAAATGCCCCTTGTTATTTATCTTTTCAAAATACCCCTCATTAATACAAAAATACCCTCAAAAAATTATTATCAATTTTTCCCGCTAAAAAAAAAATTTCCCGCCAAAATATTTTTTATGGAATTTCAAAAAAAAAATTACGGGAAAAAAAAAATCCCGCCAAAAAAACTAATTTTCCCGCCAAATTTTTTTATAAGTGCGCTTATAAATCTTTACAAAATTTTTATAAACACCTTATAAAGTTTTATAAATGCCTTATAAATTTTTATAAACACCTTATAAATTTTATAATCTCTCTTATAAAGCCTTATAATTTTGATAAACACCTTATAAATTTTTTTATAAACACCTTATAAATTTTATAAGTCTCTTATAAAACCTTATAAATTATATAAGCTCTATTACAAAGCCTTTTAAATTTTATAAGATCTCTTATAAAACCTTATAAATTTTTATAAGTTCTCTTATAAATTTTTTTAATCACCTTATAAATTTTTGTAAACATCTTGTAAATTTTATAAGTTATCTTATAAAGTCATATAAATTATATAAGCTCTATCATAAAGTCTTGTAAATTTTATAAGGTCTCTTATAAACCTTATATATTTTATAAATTCTCTTATAAAACCTTATAAATTTTATAAACTCTCTTCTACAATTTTTTTATAAACTCCCTTATAAATTTTTTTGGCGGAAAATTTTTTTCGTAAAGCGGGAAAAAATTTGGTGGGAATGTTTTTTTTTGGCGGGAAAAAATTTTTTGGCGAGAAAAAAACACTTTTGGCGGGAAATTTTTTTTTGCAAGAAAAAATTTGTAGAAATATAAAATAATAATATAAGAGTATTTTGGTCATTTTTTCATAATGAAGGGCATTTTTTAAAAATGTCCAAAAAATAAAGATAGTGATGAAAATATCCTCTTTTGAGGGGCATTTTTGCAATTCTCCCTAATCATTAATATTTAATTCAAAAAAGAACATTAATAATTTTAAAAAATGATGTTGCTCTTCTTTTTTTTATGAGAAAAAAGAACATTACTTTTCTTTGTCAACAACATTAATTATTTTTTGTTAAAAAATAATGTTTATGTTCTTTGGATCAGACCTTGTTGATCTAGTTGTTGATAAAAAAAACATTACTTTATATATTAATGTTATATGTAAAAATTATAATACTTTAATATACATTTAACGCCTTAATTCTAAAAAGAACATTAATTCAAAATCTATGTTAGTATTATTTATTTTGCTATATATAATGCCTTAATATATATATATATATATTCATGATCATTTTGTTCATCAAAATTTAGGAAGCTTTGCATTATGCGAAGAATTTTCAATTTAAATGTGCTATAAACTATATAATAAAATTAATATCTGGTTAATAACTACCCTTAAAAATAGGTTACGATAGGTTTTACATAAATTTTTTTACAAAATTCAAAATTAATAGAAATTTTTTTAAAATATTAAAATTTAATAAAAAATATTGGGTACAAATTTGATTATTGATTAGCTTCCGGTTCTTGGTTGGGTTCAATTTTTTGGGTATATAAGTTTAGGACATTTTGGTATTTTGTCGGATTGGGTTAATCTAATTTGTTATTTTTGTTATTTTGATTTAAGACAATCAGATATTTTTATTTTTGGATAGAATTTGGCTTGGTATAGATCGAGTTCGGGTTCATGTATTTTTATATAAATATTCAAAAATAAAATGATATAATAGAAAAACTCTAAAATTTAGTTTTTATTTTTTCAGTACAAGTTAAGGTTTGTTTTTTCAAATACATAGATTTAATATCAATTAGGATCTTTTTTGTCGGGTTCGGTTTTTCTAATTCATGTTGATTTTGGTTCAGATTTTGGGCCTTTAAAATAAGGAAGCATGTACCATTTTCAAAATCTACCTTTTTTTGAAAATTGGGAGAGAGAAATAGTCATGAGGAGGTATGTTTTGAAAATGAGCATTTCAAAATGGATATTTTTAGTAATTCCTCTTCAAATAAAATATTGAAAAAAATATTTAATTTATGGGAGAATTGCAAAATACCTCTCAAAGGATGATATTTTCATCATTGTCCTCATTTTTGGATATTTTCATAAAATGCCTCTCATTATGGAAAAATGACCAAAATAACCTTAGATAATTATTTTTAATATTTTAGTTTTATTTTTCAAACTTTTTTCCAGCCAAATTTTTTTTTCCCGCCAAAAAATTTATTCTACCAAAAAAAATTTTTTTTTCCATAAATAAAAAGTTTCCTGCCAAAATAAAAAAACTTTCCCGCCATTATTTTTCCCGCCTAAATTTTTTATAAGAGAGTTTATAAAATTTCATATAAGAGAGCTTATAAAATTTATAAAGTTTTATAAGAGAGCTTATAAAAAGTACAAGGTTTTAGAAGAGAACTTATAAAATTTATAAACCTTTATGATAGAGCTTATTGTGAAGCAAGTAAAGGCTCAGCTTGGATGTTGAACAAGAAACGGATGACTTGAAGTGAGCGACAAGGAAATAGTTACTTGAGATACACACAAGGCCGAAAGAAAGAGCCGCGGTCTGAACAAAAAAGAGCCGTTGTGGTCAAGTGGAATTATGACCATCAGATTATTACTGATCCGTTAGATGCTTCTTGTTCAATAGAACCGTTGGAATAAATGAGCAAAAGAACCATTGGAATAAAGCAAGAAGAAGGAGTCACATATGGTCAAAGGAGCCGGAGAAGTCACATGTTATGATTAAGGCAATATGACCGTTAGAACTTAAAGAAGAGATGTACCAACCTCTCTAAGGAAATTTACCATTTTTGGTAAAGTTCTATATGTGTATATTCCGAGTATATATGTTTGTATAGCTTAGGAGATTCTTTGTGTTTGTATATATATATATATATATGCTTTATACATAATTGTAAATGCTTAAGAGACAATAAAATATATTTCTTCACAATCTCTAATCTTCGGTCTTATGGCCAACAAATCTCCAAATCTCTCTAAATCTCCAAATTTCTCAATTTCTTTAATCTCCAACTCAAATCTCTTCCATTCTCTTTTGTATTTCTGCAAAATCTAACACTTATTAAATTTATAATGCTTTATAGGATTTTTTTAAAATTTTTAAGGTGTTTATAAAAATTTATAAGGTATTTATAAAAATTTATAAGGTGTTATAAATTTTTTAAGGTGTTTATTAAAATTTATATGGTATTTATAAAAATTTATAAGGTGTGTATTAAAATTTATATGGTGTTTATAAAAATTTATAAGGCTTTATTAAGGAACTTATAAAATTTATAAGGTGTTTATAAAAATTAGTAAGGTGTTTATAAAAAATTTGTAAAGCCTTATAAGGGAATTTATAAAAATTTTAGCGAGAAACTTTTTTTTGGCGGGAAAAAACCTTTTTTTTGCGATTTTTTTTCCCGTAAGTATTTTTTTGAAATTTGTTTTTATAAAATTTTCTTTTGGCGGAAAAATTTTATTGTGATAAAAAAAATTTATAAAAAGGCTTTTGAGGGTATTTTCATCATTTATTATTAATGAGAGACATTTTTGAAAAGACAAACTTTATGGAGCATTTTTGCAAAAGGGTGCACTAAAAAGGGTATTTCTTAAAATTCTTCTTAATTTATCAACATAGGTTGAAGAACCAAATGAACACAAGTTAAAAAATAATCAAATCTCATATTATAGTGCCGATATAATTCTAGTATTAATTTAAATTGTAATAAACCATTGGACAAGAAGATAACTACGAAGATCAAACAACATTGCAAGCTGAGGTGGAACAAGATACAATACAAGCTGAAAAAGGAAATCCAGGTCAATACATGAAGATTATAAGAAATGAAATTGGATCTATAATTTGGGTTTCACAACATCATTAGATATTTACTTATCTTGAATGTATTAAAATTAATTATTTAAAAAATAATATATGTGTTATTATTTTTATAATATTTATAAAATACTTTTTCAAGTATTAAGTATAGTTTAATTTTATAAATTTATTAGTTTTTTAAATAGAAGAAATATTTATAATATACTAAAACATTTATTAAAAATCAATAGTTAAATATTAATAATATTATATTATATATATTATGCAATTTAGCAAAAATTATCCAATCACCATATTCATATGATTCTACCAAATACATTCTACAATATATCACCTCACAAGTTTTTAGTCTACAACTTGTATTCTGCAATTTTATTTTATTTCTGTCATTATAAAATTATGTAACTTTACCATCTTTGTCTAATGAATTTTTCCTTTGTAAATTTATAGGGAAAAAAGAAAGTTGCAAAATGTCATTATGCAGATTATGCATTTAGCAATAGAAGCATAGAGTTAAAAAAAAACTAAATTACACCAGAAAAAAAAAGCCGGATACGGGACGAGTATTTTAGTACAAAGCAACGAATCATACCTATAAATCTCTCGATCTGGGTTTTACAAGCTTTATAGGGTTTAAGAGCTATGTCTCTCTGAGCTTCATTTGGAATTTTCCAGGTACCTATTTATTTTGCGTTATTCTTAAAGAGAAGTAATGATCCCCTGGGTTTGTTTATGCTTCTGAAGAGTATAGAAGAATGAAATTTCATTTTGTGATTTGTCTCTGCTACTAAATTATGGGTTTTATAGCCATAGATCTGCTAGATGCATAGAAAGTGTTTGTAGAAAAGATTTAGATTTAATTGCGTTTTTAATCATACATCTCGCCCCCAATTTGGTTTCAAAGATTTGTGCAAAGCTTTTAGCTTTCTCTTTTTGGTTGTATTTCCTCAAATTCCAGTGAAAGTTGTGGATCCCAATCCAAAAAATTTCAGATTTTTATCAAGTCTTGGCTAATGCTCTAAGCTTTTAGCTTTCAGAAGTGAAAAAAAAAAGATTCTGAAATTTCCTAACTTCAGTATGAATCTTTTAGATTACCTTGTTTTATATGATTTTAGTCTGTTTCACTTCAGGAACACAGTTTTGAAGCACTTGATAATTCATGCTTTGTGTTTTTACGCCAAAAGCATCGATTCCAAGTGATAATCCTAGAACATTAACTGTTCTTTGCAATTCTTGCTGACCAGCAGCTTTCTTCCGCTACAGATTCAGGCAGAAGCCGATTTGTGATTTGAGATGGCGACAGAGCACACTGGTTTCGAAGATCAGAAGAGCCAACCAAACCAAGTGGCTCCTGGTTTTGTAGGAGCAATTGAAGAACAATACAAAAAACTCAAAGATCATGCCGAAGCTTATCCATATGTTTGGGGTTCTTATACTGTTGTCTACGGTGGTCTTTTTCTTTGGACAGCTTATAGATGGAGGAAGCTGAGGAGAACCGAGGATCGAGTTCGTGGTCTTCAAGCAAAACTTCGGAAACTCGTTGAAGATGAACAAGCAGCAGTAACTTCTAAATCTGCTCAATCAGGGGAAACTTCTTCAATTTCTCACAAGAAAACACTTTAATAGGTAGTTTTAATATCAAAACCATTGTCTTTTTTAGGCTTTTGACAAGGTTAGTTTCTTCCAACCAAATCAATATTCCCGGAGTTGATATGTTTTGTCATAATACTTTTGTTGCTTATTCACATAAGCACTGAAATGAATTCAAGAAGAGAAAACACTGAAATGCTTAAAAATGTCATCATTATGAGAACTAGTGAAAGTAAATTTCAGATACCTTCAGTGCTTAACTACAACAATGAGCTTGAGGGACTAGCAATTTAGAAGAACTACTGTGGATGAGCTAAGACAAGTAGATTCCACGACTGCTTTATATGTATAGAATAAATCTCGATACAGGACCAAATCTTCCAGGATTAAAGCAGCCAGATAAAAGAGTAAGACCAACTCATCATATTCGTGGTCCATCCACATAGTCAAAGATACATACTTGGGTATGAATCGGTTAATTCAGGGAATCAAGTGAACCCTTGGAAAACAAGCATGGAACGAGTAGAAACAGTAACCAAATCAGTATCTCCAGAGACACATGAAACTTGGGGTTTTGGTTGATGCTTCTTCTTTCTTTGCCAGCCAATGACCTAGCAGGCCTCTCAGTGTCTCATGAGCTAAGATTAATGTACAAATTAAATTTTGACTTAGGTTAGAGTCTATATTAACTTTAAGTCTACATGACAAGTCTACAAAATGTTTATAAAAGTAGACTTTATTTTAAGTCTACTGAGGTTAGTTTTGCAATTGACTAAGTTTGACTTTTTTAGTTAAATCTACTCGGTAAGTCTACATTTTGTAGACTTAACTTTAAGTCTACTTTTCAGAAAATGTAGACTTTACTTTAATTCTACTTATTATCAGCTTACGTCATTCACATATGACGTAACAAAATAAAAACATATGACGTAACAAAATAAAAAAGTAGACTTAAAATTAAGTCTACTTTTCCGAAAAATAGACTTAAAGTTAAGTCTACGACTTACCGAGTAGATTTAACTGAAAAAGTCAAACTTAGTCAATTGCAAAACTAACCTCAGTAGACTTAAAATAGAGTCTACTTTTATAAATATTTTGTAGACTTGTTATGTAGACTTAAAGTTAAGTCTACTTTAAATGTAG
The DNA here is from genome assembly GCA_900406435.1 of Lepidium aucheri. Classification (NCBI taxonomy): domain Eukaryota; kingdom Viridiplantae; phylum Streptophyta; class Magnoliopsida; order Brassicales; family Brassicaceae; genus Lepidium; species Lepidium aucheri. The sequence goes on along the minus strand of OVBA01002358.1, from coordinate 1,344 downwards.
ACTTAAAATTAAGTCTAATTCTAAAAAGTCAAACTTTGGTCAAATGCAAAACTAACCCGTTAGTAGACTTAAAATTAAGTCTACTCTGACGATTTTAGTAAAGCTCAAATTATAGCTTATGTATAATTTTTTTACATATATATTTTTCCTATGTGTGTTTATTCATTTACCTTGTGTATAAATTTCACATGTTTATGTGTTATATTTATGGTTTACTAAATTTTTGATTTCATTTAGGCATGTTGGTCATTTTGAGTAGACTTAAAATTAAGTCTACATTTTGTAAACTTAAAATTAAGTCTACTCCTACAATTTTAGTAAAACTCAAATTATAGCTTATGTATAATATTTTTTTTTGTATTTTTCCCATGTGTTTTTATTCATTTACCTTCTTGTGTATAAATTTCATATGTATATGTGTTATATTTATGGTTTACTAAATTTTTGATTTAATTTAGGCATGCTGGTCATTTTGAGCAGACTTAAAATTAAGTCTACATTTTGTAGACTTAAAATTAAGTCTACTATGACGATTTTAGTAAAACTCAAATTATCGCTTATGTATAATGTTTTTTTTTTGTATTTTTCCCATGTGTGTTTATTCATTTACCTTCTTGTGTATAAATTTCACATGTTTATGTGATATTTATGGTTTACTAAATTTTTGATTTAATTTAGGCATGTTGGTCATTTTGAGTAGACTTAAATTAAGTACTCTAACGATTTTAGTAAAACTCAAATTATAGCTTATGTATATTGTTTTTTTTTGTTTTTTTCCATGTGTATTTATTCATTTACCTTATTTTTTATAAATTTCACATGTTTATGTGTTATATTTATGGTTTACTAAATTTTTGATTTAATTTTGGCATGTTGGTCATTTTGAGTAGACTTAAAATTAAGTCTACTATGACAATTTTAGTAAAAGTCAAATTATATCTTATGTATAATATTTTTTCCCATTTATGTTTATTTAGTTGTTTGTCCACGTTTATGTGTTATGTTTATGGTTTAATAAATTTTTGAAATAATTTAGGTTGTTAACTCATTCTGAGTATACTTCATTTGAAGTCTACATTGGGTAGACTTCATTTGAAGTCTACTTGCTAAGTAAACTTTATACAAAAGTCTACTATGTCAATATGTTAAAAATGAACTTCATACCTAGTTTACAATATCAATTTTGTTGTACAATAAAAATGACTCTTAAATATACAAGGAAAGGTCATAAACCTACCCAATAATTGTAGCATCGAAGAGAAATTATTAAGCTTGGAGAACGTTTGTTTTTTAATTTTTCATAAGTAAATGATTGTAATCGTTTAGGAATCAGCAAAATATTAG
>OVBA01002357.1:0-35089 GCA_900406435.1 Lepidium aucheri | reverse complement strand
CTTATAAAATTTATAATGTTTTATAAGAGATCTTATAAAATTTATAAGGCTCTATGATAGAATTTATATAATTTATAAGGTTTTATAAGATAACTTATAGAATTTATAAGGTGTTTATAAAAAATTGATAAGANATAAGACTTTATAAGAGACCATATAAAATTTATAAGGCTTTATAATTGAGCTTATATAATTTGTAAGGCTTTATAAGAGAGCTTAAAAAATTTATAAGGTGTTTAGAAAAAATTTATAACGTGTTTATCAAAATTTATAAGGCTTTATAAGAGACCTTATAAAATTTATAAGGTGTTTAAAAAAATTTATAAGGTGTTTATAAAACTTATAAGGCGTTTATAAAAATTTATAAGACGTTTATAAAAATTTATAAGGGTGTTTATAAAAATTTTGTAAAGATTTATACGCGCACTTATAAAAATATTTTAGCAGGAAATTTTTTTTTGGCGGGAAAATACTTTTTTCTGTAAATGTTTTTTTTCAAAATTCCATATAAAAAAAAGTTTTGGCGGGAAAATTTTTTTTTTGACAGGAAAAGTTTGTAACAATTCTATTGAGGGTATTTTAGTCATTTTTGTATTAATAAGGGGTATTTTTGAAAAGGTAAATGTCAAAGGGGATTTTTGAAAAAGGGTACATTAAAAAGGGCATTTCTCAAAATTTCCTTTATATAAAATAGGTTTTCAGAAGTTAATAATAAAGAGATTGTTCCATGTGTCAAACTTAACCATCCAAAACTGTACAGTAACGTATAAATTTCTAAAACATTATTTCAAAATATATGTTAAGAATGATTTAATAAAAATATACTTGTGCATCGCACGAGTCCATATCTAGTATGTATATAAGATCTCAATCATAATTTAAAAGGAAATTGTGAATATTAATCTCTATATATACATAAACATATACACAATTTTTTCAACTCTCTTCAACTTTTTTAGTTTTCTTCAACTTAATTATTTTTCTTTTGTTTACATCCAACGCAATAGGCAAATAAAAAAAAGGTAAACATTTAAAATTAAATGTATCATTATTTTGTTTCACAAATATTAAGATTATTTTATCAATATTTATATTCACATATATATATATATATATGTTTTATGAATGAAATTCTCATCATCTCAATTACTTAATTTTTATAGGTTAAATAACAATAAACACAAAAACCTAAAACAACACAAGTTATTTACATTAATCAGCAAAAAAGTTTGTATCGTCGTACGGTGATACGACTTTTAAGGAAGTGGGAAGCAAGAATTTCAAAAGAAAACAATGAGCTTATATGAATAAATTTTCTCTTACTTGATAAAAAAACAAATTTTAATATGTTTTTTCCTTATTCGACAACAGTTTTATTATCCAACAAAAATTTAAATATTTCTACAACATAAAAATACTATTTAAGGCTTTATGCATCATTTTCTTGTGGAAAAGTTTGGAAATACACTATATAAAAGAATTTTCATCAAAATTTGTACTTTTATCAAAATTTGTTATTTTAGTATGCAAGATTGCAATAAAAATTAAAAAGTTAGAAAATATTGAAACAACTCAAAATAATCATATTATAGACCAGAAAAGATGTAGAAGATGTTTGACACAAAAATCAGCCAAACAAGATATAGATTTTATTATAGGATTATATGGTTTAAAATATTTTACTATACTAATTATTCATAATATTATAAATATGTTAAAATGCACGGGTACATAGCTAATTATGAATAAAGATAACTATTTGCTCTTTTTTTGGTGTTAAGATTATGAATAAGAATAATATTTTATACTAGAGATAAATATTTCCATTATTTTATTTTGAATTTCTGTTTTTATTTTATTTTATAAATATGTACAATATATTTTTTGATATTTAAGAAAAATCTACATATTATGGTTCTGATTAGGTCTAGGCATAATAACTGGAACCAATAAATTGAACTGAACCGATTTAAAAATTTTGGTTTGGTCCGGTTCGGTTCCAAAAAAAGAAATGAAAAGTTCAATTTTAATTTTTAGGTAACTTTGGTTTTGGGTTTGGTTTGGTTTGGTTCGGTTTTGATTTCTAAAAGGAATCGTTCAGTTCCAATTTTTAAATAACTTTGATTCTCGATTCGGTTCTGAAAACCGAAAGTAACCAAATAAGAACCAAAATTAGTTAGTACTAAAATACTTTGGTTATTTTCTCGTACAACTAATTATATTTTTTTGAGTATTTGATTATTTTTGGTTACTTTTGTGAAAATGTAGCCATTCGGAAACGAACTAATATTATTTGGAGACTTATTCGGTTCTACTTTTCAGAATTGGAAACAAACCAAATTTTAACAGAAAACTAAAAGAACCTGAACCAGAACCGAACCAAACCAAAATTTAATAAGTACCTATTGATTGTCATATTTTTAAAACCGAAAGAACCAAAAATCGAAAGAACCGAAATAATATTTAATTGCAATATTCAAAACAATATGTAGTTTAATTGCAATATCTTACAAATATTTTTGCTTTAAAATCAACCAAAACAATTAACAATCGGGCCTATATTAGAAATAAAGATTTTAATTTGGTCAAGGAAGTGGTTTCAAATGTTTTGTGAATGGTTCATGGAAATATTCGGAGTATTATTCGGGTCTAGGGTGGTATAGTTTTTAGTTGTGATCCAGGTGGGGATAGTTTTGGGGTTCGGAGAGTTCATCGGAGTCTTTCACCGTCGCATATAGAAGTTGAAGTTTTAGTCTGGGTTATGTCATCGCTCGTGGTCCTTTAGCGTTTTGAGGTGAACTTCTTTGTTGACTATTCTAATGTCTTGAAGATGGTGGATGATCCGGAGCGTTGGTCTACCTTTTTCTCCTATCTTGCCGAGATTTCTCGTCTCAGAAGCTAGTTTCGTTGTTTCTCTCTTAGCTTAGTTCCGAGAGCTTTGAATTTCAAAACATATTTTCTAGTTTGCAATGTTCATAGTCTGGGCAGGAATTAATCTTTCGCTGATTTTGTTTCTCAACATTGATTTTTTTTGATCGATTAATATGAANATGAATGAGTTAAATTAAAAAAAAAAAAAAAAAAAAAAAATTTGGTGGAGGAAGAGAAAAAACAAAATTCAGGGTATTTATGAGATTCCCGCAACTTCAAGAAAACTTTACCAGTCCCCCGTCACTTGTTCGGTTGTTCCGACAAATCAAATTTCCGCCCATTAAACCGTCGGAATTTCAATGGAATCGCAGGTTTTGTTCTCAAGTCAACTCAAAATCCTGGCTAATCCGCCGTGGCATACCCGAGAAACCTCGATTGCTCCTCTGTTGACGCCTTCCCGGAATGCACTCTCCTTCTCTTTCCAAAGTCCGGCAGACCGATTTGCCATGAGGATCAGACCCCTTGTAAAATCTGCTTCGTTTTCTCCAACGGTAGCAGAGGTCGACAGTTCGAGAGACGGAACTAGAAGGAAGAAGCTTGCTGTGTTTGTATCGGGAGGTGGTTCTAATTTTAAGAAGATTCATGAGGGATGCAGTGTTGGTTCAGTTAAAGGGGATGTTGTTTTATTGGTCACTAACAAAAAAGGTTTTTTCCTGTCTTCTTATGCGTACTTAATTTTGGTCTTCTAAGTTTCAAATCTAGTTACTGTGTGTGTTGTGGAATGTGCATCATTTGGAAGTTTATTTTTGTGTATTTTTGAAACACTGGAACAATACTTGCTTACATTCATTAATACAGATTGTGGAGGTGCTATGTATGCAAGAGATAACGGAATTCCTGTTTTAGTATTCCCAAAAGCTAAACGAGAACCATCAGATGGACTCTCGTCCACAGAGCTCGTGGATGTTCTTAGGTTGTTATCTCTCTGTCTCCATCTTTATTTGTATGTTTACCCCTGTAGTGAAACTTGTTACTGCTTTGTTGAAACTCATTGATGTCTCTTGTCATTCGCTTAATGAACAGGGAGTATGGTGTAGACTTTGTTCTTCTAGCTGGATATTTGAAACTCATACCGACTGAGCTGGTCCAAGCATTTCCCAAACGGATTCTAAATATCCATCCTGCCCTTCTTCCAGCTTTTGGAGGCAAAGGGCTTTATGGTGAGAGAGTGCATAAAGCTGTTCTAGCATCAGGAGCTAGGTGAAGTCGCAAACTCATACAATAATACAGACGTGTATTTTTTTCTTTTCTTATGCGCAAGAAGAGTTTTGATGGTTCTCATTCCATAGGTATTCAGGTCCAACAATTCACTTTGTCGATGAGGAGTATGACACAGGGAAGATACTTGCCCAAAGTACAGTCCGAGTGAATGCTAATGATTCACCTGAGGAATTGGCGAAAAGGGTTCTTCATGAGGTGTGACAAAAGTACACATTAACATTACATTTCACAGAAAAGAAGATTTCATTTTGCTTGTTTTCATTTTGGTCTCAGGAACACAAACTTTATGTCAAAGTAGTAGCTGCAGTTTGTGAAGAACGGATTAAATGGAGAGAAGACGGTGTCCCTCTCATTCAAAGCAAAGAAGACCCTGATGAGTACTATTAGATCCTTGACACATGAAATATAACCGCATTGGATCTCAGATTAGTTCCATTTCTAAAACAAATTGTTTCAACATAGGTTTTAGTCTTCAGGACATTGAAGTTTTTGACCAGAGTGAAATGTTCTTGAAGCTCAAGTTTTGTTTTAGTTGGGTCTTAATCATATAGAAGAAGATGAAATAAGAGCCAGACAGCATTCCAATGCTTGTGTTGTATGATGCCATCTATTTCTTGTGTTCCATCAATAAGGCTGTTCACTGTATTCTTAAGATGTTTATTAGCATGAAGTTTAATTTGGTCATAAGAATCAAAATCTCCGATATCCAAATTACAGGTTCTAGCTTATAGAAACAGCATATGATCACTATGATGTGTTCCTAGAGAAAACGATTGCGCCTAAGAGGGAGCACCAAGGTAGAATGCGAGGCGAAGTATGTCACTGAAGATTCCACCGGCTGTGACTTGAGCACCAGCACCAGGTCCACGAACAATCAAGGGCTGTTCTTTGTACCTTGTGGTTGTGAAAGCTATAATGTTATCAGCGCCAGAGAGCTGAGCAAACGGATGATCTTTCTTGTACCGTTTCAACTCGACCGTACCCTTTTTCTCTACCGCATCTACAACTCCAACGTATCTCAAGACCTAAAACAGACAACGCAATCTGGAATGAGTTTCCTGAGGCTGTGTATCTAGTGCTAAGAATGAGTTTTGCAAAGAGGACTACTTACTTCTCCTGCTGCTTCAGCCTCTCGTCTTTGTTTGGACAATTCTTCATCGAACTGTGGTAGCTTCTCCATGAACTCTTCTGCTGATGCACATGCCTGTGATCAACAAGGGAATAAAACTCCAAATTGTCAAAAAGATTATCCTTATTGGCTATGAATTCTATTGTATGATCATACAGAGACTTACTTGTAAAGGCTTTGGCACCAGATTCTGGACTGGGAGGCCGTCCAGATCCAATTTTAATCCTGATTCTCTGGCAAGAATTGTCACCTGCAGAAGTAGCATATACAAGAAGGTTCGAGATCATTCATTGGTCGAGCACAAGGGACATTGACTTGATGATAGAAAAACCATACTTTTCTGGCAACATCTGTTCCAGATAGATCATCTCGTGGATCTGGCTCTGTGAAACCTGCCTGCTTTGCTTCTGCTACAACTTCACTGAAGTTTCTAGTGCCGGTAAAATTGTTGAAAAGATAACTTAAAGTACCACTGCAACAAACCATCATGGCAAAATTTTAGTTCGACGCAAGGAAATATTTTAGTGTGAAGTTGCCAGCAAAGCCCATTCTTGTGTTATCTAAACAAATTGCTGCGACACCGAATTGAACAGGAGATACCTGAAAATTCCCTCAATCCGCAGTATTTTATCCCCTGTTTCGAGAAGACCACGTAAAGTGCTGATAATTGGAAGACCAGCTCCAACGGTTGCTTCATAGAAGTAATGTGTGTACGATTTTCTTTGAAGATCTCTGATCTTTAAATACTGCATTTACAAAAGAACGTTGGCAATTAGCCACTCTGTTATAGAATCAACGTACCTCAGCATACTCAAGAAAAACAAGTTTGTAGGTTCCTCCTATTCAGCAATATTAAGCATGTATTAAACACTTTACCTGATAAAGTGGACCTGAGTTAGCCTTTTTGTTCGGAGTGACCACATGAATTCCTCGTAATAACCAGTCGTAGTAACAGCTCGCGATATCAGCATCCGCCGTACAATCAACCATAACAGAGTTTGGAATGAAATGATTTCCTTTCACATACTGGGTGAACTTCTCCATGTTAGCTTTTTCTCCCTCTTCTTTCATAAGTTCTCTCCATCTTGATAAGTCAATTCCCCTGAAAGATGATGATTGTGTAAGGATATAGTAGTATTGTAGTTCACCTACAAAGTAACGTATCAAGTTTTATTGACTTACGATTCACTCAGCAACATTGTACTTGAACCAGTGATCCCTATAACACGCAAGTCAATTTTAAACTCTTCTTTGAGCACTGCAGCCTGTACAATTTCTTTTTAACGATGATTCAGTCTGAACCTTGATCCGTATTTATCTATAATCTTGCATATAAACATCAGATACTCACCTGATCTCTAAGTTGATCGAGTAAGGTTCCACCAATTAATCCTGGTCCTACGATTCCCATTGCCAAAGTGGTTCTCGTAAGGTAAAACCTTGAGTGCACTGCTCTTAACGCCCTGATGCAATCTTCCCGCTTGATGACTACTGTAATATTGAACTCGGAGCAACCTTGAGCTATAGCACGGATATTGATATTGGCCTGCAGGTATTTAGGACAATATTATCAGCAGTCTTAGGAGAAAAGAACACAAAAGCATACAAATTGGACGAAAGAACTGTCATTCATCTTTGCAAACATTACACTTAGTTTACCTTTGCCAACGCATTGAAGAAAGTGGCAGAAACGCCAGGAGTGCTCGCCATTTTCTGGCCAACTGCTGCTAATATGCTACAATTAGGGATGATTTCAATCTGAAAATTTGCAATAAAACCATAGTTTCAGAAAATTACTGATGCATAAACAAGAATCCTGCTGATTTTTTAAAAAGATATAGGACATATGCTCTTCTACAATGGATTAATGGAAGTCAAAGGAATAGCCAGTTGATATCTTTCAAAGAAGAAGTTATATTTAGGGGCACCTGGGAAAGGCGGCCACCAATCAGAGCTTGACGAAATCGTGAGTTCAATGCTTCAGAAACTGCTTTCACTTCCTTCTCAGGTACAGCAAAGCACACAGAATGCTCGCTACTAGCCTGGATTTATGTAATTGTATTAAGAAGCCACATTTGACAAGGGAAAACATAGCCAATGAAAGAAACCAGAAAACTGAACTAGATGATCTAAAGACCTGCGAGATCATAATCACATTAGCTCCAACTTCCTTGACAGCAGAGAAAATGGCACTGGCGGTACCAGGTACACCAGCCATTCCAGTTCTATAAAGAGAATGCAAAAATAATATAAGAAACATAATAAGCACCGAGTGTGTAAAATAATGTCCAAATCAGCTCACCCTTCAACATTTACAAGAGCCAAATTGTCAATCGTTGCAAATCCTTTCACAGGAGCATCTAACTTAAATCCATCTTCATCTTCGATTTGCCGACATATCATTGTTCCAGGGGCAGAGAGGTTGAAAATATTCCTTATTACAATTGGGATGTCATATTTCATCACTGGAATGATGGTCCGAGGATGTAAAACGTTTGCCCCAAAGTAAGACTGCGCAGGCATATGAACATAAACGTTTGAGATATAGGCATTTATTCTGGAAGCATTTAAACAAGTGCAAGGCGCTGAAAATATACCATTTCCCAAGCCTCTTGATAAGAAAGTGTCTTCAAAATAACAGCATCACTAACTGCATATAAACATAGTTGTTAATATGATAAAAGACAAATTATGAGTTGGATAGTTAAATACATGCACATACCTTTCCTTGGATCTGCGCTGTACACACCATCAACATCTGTCCAAATTGTGAGTTGGTGAGATCTAAACAGAGCACCCATTATAGCTGCAGAGAAGTCACTGCCATCCCTCTTGAGAGTTGTTGGAATGTTCTCTGGTGTACTGGCTATGAAGCCAGTTGCAATAATGACATTTGCCGAGTTCTGAGAAAACCATTTTTGCAGTCTTTTTTCTGATTCCACAAAGTCAGGATCGACTTGATTAGAACTCGTAGGACTGACAACAAGCACATCCCTTGCATCCATCCATGTGCATTCCAATCCACTCTATGAGCAAAACAGACACAAGCATATGAGAAATAAATAAGAAAAGAACAATGACTTCTTTCCTTCAAGAAGTTTCACACAGTAAATCATACCTTTCTCACAACAGCAGCTAACATCTGAGCAGACCACAACTCTCCATGACCCACAACAAAGTCTGAGAAAGATTCTGTTGCATGACCAGCTGTATCGATAGAAGAGTTCATAGGAACATAAGGACTAAGATTTCAGAAAAATACGAACAAAAGCCAATTCAATTACTTAATAACATCTCCATACAATATGCATTGAGAAAGGAATAACACAAGAACCTATGTAAATGGCACGAAGCATTGCTTTAAGATTGTTTATATCATCATTCAACCGAGCCAAGAAAACTTGGAGTTCAGTTCCATCAAGCAAGTCCAGAGCTGTTCCTCGGTGCTTTTCAAGAACAGCATCCAAAGCAGATAGATAAGTATCATCCCGAGACTGTGCTCTGTGAATAAGATCATACATCATATCAGTGACCTTCGCCATTGCTGACACAACCACCAACTTCCTCTCAGATTCATCATTAACTACGACATCAGCAACATCTTTTATCCTCTCAGAGTTTCCTACACAAGTTCCTCCAAATTTGTGTACAGCCCACGAATCACCTTTGGGAAGATGACCATTCACCACGGAATTGTCCAACGATAAGTCTATTTTTGAAAAAACAAAGAAATGCAAATCACCATCTACAAAACAATCATTAATTTTTCCAAATAAGACCAAAACGGAGTTCCGAATTTCAAACCTGTGACGGAGCCCAGGGCACGGAAACTTTGTAATTGGCTTCTTACGCTGCAACTCCGGCGCCTCGAATGTCCAAAGAAAACACGATTCGATACGATTCGTTTCCCATAAATGAACGGAACGCGAGCCGTGAAATCTCCCGTTGCCGGAGAAGTAACTACTTTAGTTAGAGAAACCACCGGCATATTCTGTAAATATTTTCAAAAATCGATTAAAGTCAAAACCAGTGGATTAGGAGCAAAGAAAAAATGAACAGTCATATCGTAGCTCAGTCAAACACTGACACAAAGTGAGAGTTTACACCAGAGAAGAAGAAACCACCGAGATCGGAGAAGAAACAAACTTGAAACTAGTGGCAACTCCGGTAAATCTTAGGCGACTTGTTTTGTTTATATACTTGAATCATAGTGGGAGTAATACGACTGTGTTACCACAAAACTCTAAGCCCACCACGTGTCCATGTTATATTGCTTCTCTAACGCATGGACGGTTGAGATTACTTTGTATCTTTATGAAAAATAATGTTAAGAAAAGACTGCATCAATGTGTCCTTCCAAACCACACTAGAGTCCTTAAGTGGTTAAAAATATACTTGCAAATAAAGTACATTAGATTTGGTGTAAAAGCAAAAACACATGCCACTTTTGTTTTTCATTTACATTTCTAACTCACCAACCTATACGTTATTACTTTCTTCTAAAACATCAAAAAAATTAAGTACGTAATACTTTATTTGTCACTCGGTAAAATTTTAAGCCAAATTTCAGAAGTTTGCTTTAAACAAAACATAACTGAAATTACAGGAAAATAGATAAATTATGAATATTAGAAATGAATATTTTATAACTAATGAATTCACCATCACTTGATTGAATGGTAGTTTAACCATTTTTATATTTGAATTAATAAAGTAATAGACCTTGGTCGAACCCAACTTCCATATTAACGTTTATAAAAACAAAAATTGATAATTCGAAGCTAAAAACAGATCCAGCTCATGCGGTGCACACCAAAAAGACATTTGCTCGAGTCCTCATATGTCGCGGGTTCGAATCCATCTTAAAACCTTTTGCCAATTTTGAATATTTTTTCCAGTCACCAGACAAAAACTAAACAGACCAATGGCCGGCAACTATGCAGCCATTGTATATGTATTCTTGACTGTTTTTCTTCTTAATGTCAATATCACCGCCTGATCCACCGTCGTTATTATTCCGCCACCGTTCACGTCTGATGTCACCAGACTCACCACCGTTGATCAAATCTCGTCCCACTTTAAATCTCACTCTACCTCTGCTTTGTGGTAATCTACCTCCGCTTTTACCTCTAAACCCCTCAGTGTTTGAACTCTCCGGCAAAATTTCACGGTCAATAACGGGATTGGAGTTTCCCCACAAGTGATCAGATCTATCTTTTGTACATGGTTCGGAGTAGAGACTAGCGTCAGGGAAAGGGGGAAGCCATGCTGGAACAGAGCTCATCGTCAGCGATCGATTCGACGACGGCGCGTGATGTTCACGTGTCAAAACCCCGTTTGCTTGCTGTTTCGGCAGCGGCTTCGCGAAAGGGATTTCAGGAGCGTAGGTGACGAAATCGGAGAGGTTACGGAGAACAGCGGATTTGATCAGGCAGTGAGATTCTGTGTCGTGTACAGTGGAGCCGCCTGGAAAACAATCGGAAGTAGATAAAGAGACATCTTGCAGACCATTGACGATATCGAATAGATTAACCTCCGTTCGATTAGCGGTATTTGAGTACGACACGACAAGTCCGGCGAGGGATTGTAAGAATTTGGTGGTAATTAGGGCTAACGTGTTGAGGGCGGAGGAATCAGTAGCTCTGTATCCAACAGATTGGCAGATTTGACTGACGGCGATACTGGTGAGAGAGAAGGAAAAATCCGCCGGGGTCGTCGCTGATTGGTCGGGTTCTTCGAGTTTCGCTCTGGATTTACGTCGTCGCTTCATTGGTGGTGGAGATTTTGAGAGAATCGAGGAAGGAAGGAGGCGAATTGTAAACTTTGTAAAGGTGAATTCAAAGGAAACCTAAATTCGGGGATTCGAACCGGCGCCGTATTGGATAACAATTTTCAATCAGCACGTACAAGCCACGAAGCCAAGATCTGCTTGCTCATTCAATTATTACTTTTTTAGTAAATATCAATTATGCCTTACAATGTCATTCTCTTTACAGATATCATCAAACAAGTAACTGCAGAATTCGAGACCATTATCTGTACGAATCTCCTTGACGTTCTTCTCAGTTTGATTTTCAACCATTGAGTTTTACTCATTGAAGTTCTTGAATGCCTCTTTACACATATCATCAAACATGATCCGTACTGTTTTGCTGTAATCATCAATTATTCTCAGAATATACTGACTATTTTCGAGTGACTTTGGAGCAAAAGCTGATCCCTATAAATCAATATGAACATAGTCCAAGGCACTCTTAGAAGATAGAGAACTTCTGGCGGTGAGCCTTTCCATAAACACAGTTTTCACATAACATCAATTTGTATACATCCTTTTAGTTTAGAGAGTCCTTTTTCACCAGAATATCCATACTCTTTTGACTCATGTGGCTCAATTTGCTGTTCCATAGATGAGTAGAATTCGTATTAACTTCATTAAAATATCCTCAGCTTTTTTTCTTATCATTCCTTTCACACACAAAATACAGAGATTCAACTTTTAATCCACGCAGAGCAACTTTTCCGTCTTTCTTAATAGTGAAATCTCATTATTTGACTTAAAACTGCAACCTTGATCATCTAGAACACCAACTGATGTTAAGTTCCTTTTCATCTCTAAAACAAATCTCACATTTGATAAAAATTGATGTGTACCGTCATCTCTTACAATTTTCACTGTGCTAATTTCCTTAACTCGAGACAAAGTATCATTTGCCATACGCACTATTCTAGTCTTGTTCTCATTTAGCTCCGTAAAACATTCCTTCTTCCAAGTCTTATGGAAAGAATAGCCTGAATCAATGATCCATTTCTCTTCAAGAAACGTGTTAGAAATATTTGCAACATTGACAACACAAAGAACATCAGCATCCACTACTTCTTCTTGCATATGAACTTGAGATGTCTCACCATGTTGCCTATCACTCCCTTTTGGTCCATTTTGCGGATATTGAGCCTTGAAATGATCTGTAGAACCACATTTTTAACACGCCTTTTTCTTCTTAGAATTCTATTTTCCTTTCTTAAACTTCTGATTTGATTAAGAGCCTTTTAAGTTTGCTTTAAGCCAAGATTCTCAATTTTCCCTTAACAAACAAACTTCCTACAATCGGTTTTGAATCCTATGCTTGGAAACCAGCTTCCATCTCTTTAGATCTAATAGCTACCAAGACATCTTGCATCCTAAGACCAATTTACTATACCTCAAGGTATCGCTCAGAGTTTCAAATCGACTTGGCAAAGAACACAGTATTATTACCGCTTGGTCTTCATCAAAGATCTCAACCTCAGCATATTCTAGATCACCAATAATCTTCAGGAAATCATCTATGTTCTTCTCTAATGATAGACTAGGAGACATCTTATACTCATATAATTTCTGTTTAAGATAATTCCGGCTAGTAAGAGTCTTAGCCATGTAAAGATTAACGAGTAACTTGAACATATCAGCTGCAAATTTTTCTTTTATGATCTTATGAAGAACATGATCACCAACACTCAGAATGATTGTGCTTTTAGCCTTTCTCTGCTTCCCTTGAATACTCTTCAAATCTGATTTATCAGATTTTCACCATCATGTGCCTTAGATAGTTCTGGTATAGTTGTATTAGCTTCAATAGCATCCAATAAACCGAGAATCTCCAGACGAGCCATCAACTTCTCTTTCCACAATATATAGTCACCAGAACCATCAAAACTTTCGACTTCAATCAGAGCTGAAGACATTATAGATAAGATCTCACAACACAGCGGAAAACTACCAACCTGGCTCTTGATACCAATTGTTGTTTCAGAGGTAACCAAGAGAGTTGATATCGAGTGAGATTGATCAAAGAAGATAAGGAAAACAAGCAAGCAAGAAAACATAAAGAGGAGACACGAGATTTACGTGTTCGGCCTCCACTACAAGATGCAGCAGCCTACTCACACCGAGATCACGATCACCGGAAAATCCATAAATATCCAGAGATGTTCAACAAGATTACAAGAACGATTTACTCACAGTTAAGCTATCTACACTCACCCAAAATAGCTCACAACCCAGAGAAATCAAGCTTACAACAATGAAAGATAAAACACATGCTCCACACAAGAAGAATGTGTGTTGATTCATATATACTCAGATTGGTGTTCACAAAGTTTTAACCCTATGAATCCTACTGCAAGTGCACAACAATGTAGTAGTAGTACTTAGGGATCGAATCCACGAAGCTTGCACTTTTAATCACTTAATCCAAAATTCAAGCTATACTAATAGAATAATCGAATATAAACTAACAATTTAAACGGGTTGCAATATAATAAAAAACATCAGGCATTGGGTATTCATCAGAAAATAAGAATCAATCAGAGAAAATATTCAGGAACAAATAGGCACCATTCTCGACTTGAACATAAAGGTTTGACAAATCCACTATAGTGGTATTTATCAGTCTATCAAGCAACCTAGAGATCCTAACTATTGTTGGTTCCAGATTCTAGATAGGCTTTAACAAACATGTTCAATTATCTACAATTAATCCTAACAATCAACTATCGTTGGTTAGATTCAATTGCTCAGCAATGCTAGTTCAAGAATTCTACAAGCTTTTGGAATGTGAAACAACCTATGATCATATATTAGGTGATCAAGATAATCTAAGCATTAAACACAAGCATAGATGGAGAACTCTTAGTCATCGAATCATATTCAATCCCTAATTATTGATTCTTAAATCCCTAGAAACCCTAAACCTGATTAGGTAACTACTCAGACATGATTAAACAAACAATCGAAGCCATAATGATGAAGAACATGAAATTCGATTGTAATTAATAAAAAGGGTTCATAAATCTTCTCAAAAGTATGATGGAATTCTTCTCCCAGCTTACAAAGTACTCTATGAGTCAAAAATTATGTCTATCTCTCTTTCTAAAACGACAAAACAACTAGTTATATGATCCTAAAAATGCATGTGCAAAGCAGGAAAATTAGGTCTTAAATTCGCAGGCTCGAGGATCGATCGATCAAAGGGGCTGATCGATCGATCTGAGTTAATTGCTTGATCTCTCAAAGTCTTGTTTGATCAACGGGTCGAGCGATGCCTTTAATGTAAAGTCGATCAATCGAACCATGATGTGTAGGTCGACCACTAGGTCAAGTGATGCTTTCTATGGGATGCTGATTGATCGATCCTTGTGATGTAGCTCGATCAATGGGTCGAACGTAGCTTCCAACTATTTTTTTACCTAAAAAGACTCTAAAAAACAAACAATGAATCTGAAAACAAATGAATTAGTCAGCTAGAAACCGGTAAAAATGTGATATATAAATTCCCCCAGACTTAGCTTCTTGCTTGTCCTCAAGCAAAGAAAGAAAAGACTAACAGAAAGATTCCACTCCAAAGAACTTATTCATCATTAGAACATTGCATATCAATTCCATAGTAAACCACACAATACATACTTGTCAGAATCGAGACTACCTTGTACTTCCCCCAGACTTCGACAACTACCCAAGTTGTACTCCACAATTCAAGCAAGTAATCTGAATTCACCATATTGACTTCGTGAAGCTTCTAACTTTGGTCTCATCAAGGGAGTATCGATCAAAGGACACATGGATTCTTTTCCAGCCATAACCTGAACACAAAGACTATCTTCCTATGCTTCTTTTCCTCTCATTTCATTCACTTTGCAGCCAATTTTTGCCTACTTACCTAGGGTATCATTTTATTTTTTTCTATTGGTTGCACAGTCAATTTTTCCCTATTTACCTAGAGTATCATTGTATCTTTTTATTGGTTGGTTCTTTAGTAACTCAAATAATGTAACAAGATTAACTTCATTGGAGTTTCCCTCTGTAAGCTAAAATGTTCAAGAAATCGGCACCATCATTGATATGAATCTCAGGCTACCATCATTACAGAAACACAAGCAGCGTCATTGGAGAAGTTTTACCCTTGGCTTACCACAATGCACAACTTTGCCAGCTAGTTACTTCAGATTAAGTACAAAACACTTTGAAATAATTACGAGAGGGGAATTGTACTCACACATATAAGTCTTTCAGGATTGAAAAAAAGAATCTGATCCGATGCATATCAATCCCCTTGACAAGAAAATTAAGTCAAGTTAAAGGTGAAACCGACACTAGATCCATCAAAAACCGACATGGATATGGGTGGTATTGAAGTAGTGTCAAGCCTCAAGGTTTTCCAATAGTCAATTGATCCTTGACAAACAAACATTGATGGTACTTAGTTCATGACATGCAATAATCCTCAAAAATCATATTTCTAGGCGAATCGGTTCTTAGACATCAAAAAGACAGCAATGTAAAGAGAAAATGTCTGAAATAATAAAGCTAAAAACACAAAAACAAAAGAAAAGAAAGGTGTTAGTCACAGCAATTGTCCTTACCCAGACTCACTTCACACCGTCTCAGTGTGTAAATAAACCTGAAGAAAGCACGACTTACACGTAAAAAAACATAGAGATAAATCAAGTTCGAAATAAAAAATAAAGAGATAATGGTGAGAAAGCATCATAGAATGACTAGGGACTCTGACTCTCTCGTTCTCCTGGTGCACATTGACAGCACGGTAGGCATCGGTCAAGTGGCTAATCATCCTCATCATCTGATCCCTCATTAGACTGACGTCGAGCAACGTCAGGTCTTGCAGCCTCTACTCGCCTACTACTCTCAGGTCTGTTCTCATCAAGTGTGCTCATATAGAAACCAACAAGGATCTTCCTCAAAGCATCCCATAAGGTCTCCTAATTGAGTGCTTCCTCTCCTCGTTCTCATAATGCCAACGTCTGTACTCCCTATCTGTAAAGTCATCAAAGTAAGGAGGTACATCGAACTCCTCACTATACTCTAGAATCAAGTGTTCGAGAGTCTGAGCAACGTTAGGCTGTGATGGTGGTGGCGCTGGAGCTGTAGAAGATCTATGTCGAGTAGTTTGTCGCTAAATCTGCAGCGGATCTGCCTCAATCTCAGTGATCAGTGGATGATTCAAGTGAGGCTCGAACATGACATTTTGATGACATGTGAGAGAAGTAACCTCAGGAGCTGGAAGCTTGCACCAGCAGGATTTCCAATCCCTAGCATAATACATCCACTTGTTCTTCTCTATAAGGTAGTGGAAGTTAGTCAAAACTCTATCATCCATGAGCTTAATCATGTCGTTCCTCAGATGAGTGTCAAGATCGAGGTGGTTAAACTGGAAGATGAGAGTGAGCAAAACTCCCTATAGTCTCGACAACTGGCAAACTAGGCGTTCCTCTGAACCTACGCTTCGTAAGCAGCATGGAGAAAACAAATCCCCAATTGATGTTAAGTAAGTTGTACATGGGAGCTAGGCTGTCGCCATACAGATTAGGAACAACAGGGCCGATGGCATGATGCAAGATCTCGAACTTGGGCTTTGTGATGGACGGGTTGATCTCCTTGCAAAGAACAGTTGAACCGAGTAGCTTAGCCATGATCCAAACTGCAGGGTGTCGAATGTGTGTAAGCTTAGAATCATTTCCCTGAAAACCACCTTGAGCTAAAATGTGCCACAAAGCATCATTAGGTGTGTTGTCACTATAAGATAACCTGTTTGCAGGCTCTATGAACCCATAAAGCTTGCATAACTCTGCAACCGTAATGTGGTATACTGCTCCCTTGTACAGGTATGTGACATATGAGGCAAATAGCAGACCAAATGGGTTGGCGGCCAAGTAGAGATCACAAGTGGAGAAAAACTGTCTCACTAGCTCAGGATACAATGGGTAAAGAAGACATCCAAATGTACCTAAACCCAACCTCTCACTCATCCCTGTGACATCATCCACGATACTTAACTTTTCCATAGAGGTCGGACAAAGAAACTTGGTCGGTGCAACCTTGTTCAAAAGCATCTGATCATAGAAAATCTCATGGAATAGTTGCCAACCATCATCAGCCTTACGCCTCTTGTAGGCGTTGCCTTGCCTGAACAAAGCTGTACTAGTCCTATACCTCAAATTCCTCTCAAAAGGCTCACCATTTGGCTTTGGCCATTTGTGGAAGTACCCTCATCGATGCCTTGGTCATACCTGCAACTTGCTCTGAATTCTGCCTAGAACTCTCTCCAGCTACAAGGTTTGATTATTTCCTAACTTTCTGTGATGGTATCTTAGGTTTCATAGTTCTAGCCATGATGTGAGCCATCGATCGATCGATCGAAGGGTTGATCAATAAGTTGCCAAATGTTTTGTATTTCCTTGTCCGTCTGATCGATCGATCACATATGGTTAGGTCAATCAACCGATCGAGTGATTACTCCTGTGCATCCTTGATAGATCGATCAACCTGCTGCAGGTCGATCATTCGATCGAGCGTGTATTGCTTATCTCTCTTGATCAATCAATCCATTTTTCATAGATCGATCAATCGCTCAAACGTTGGTTCTCTATGCTGAAAATTGATCGATCCTTGCCTTAATCGATCGATCTCGTCCCTGATATGACTTTTCTCACCTAAAACGAAATCAAACCAAAACAAAAAATAAACAAAAACAAAAAATAAACAAAAATAGAAAACTATGAAAAGAAAAACTACCTAATAGTGGGTTGCCTCCCACTCAACGCTTTTTTAGAGTCATTAGCTTGACTTTGTGCTACTCAAATAGCAGATTGATTCTTAGGAGGAATGTTAACTCCCTTGATCTCTTCTTTACGAACGATGAACTCTCTAAGTTGTTCATCCTTCCTGTGAAATTCAGCACATGTACCATCCAACAACACTACAATTTCATCAGGGTGAATCTTTTTCATAGAGAATGGTCCTGAAGTATCAAGTCCAAGCTTCCATGCAAAAACCTTAAGACACAAACATTGAGAAGCAAACTCATTATATGAATCAGACTTAGCATCAAGGATACATGTGTCGTCTTGCTCAGCTGAATCCTCTGCTAGCTCATGACAAACACTATTCTCCTCATCCGACTCATACTCTGGCTCACAAACACTCAACCTTGTCGAAACCAAACTTTCTAACTTCAAATCAGCTTTCTTCTCAGTAGAGATACTCATCAGACCACACAAATCACTTGGTGGAACTGTAATCGGATATGACACTTCCTTGTCAACCCTTTCCAGCACAATCGTCTTGTTAGGGAAGTCACTCCTATTGTGTTGAGAAAAGGTCTCCCTAATAGTATCGACACTGCTCCACCTCTAGCCATCTTAACCACAGTAAAATCGGTTGGAATTCTGCAATTTCCCACAAGAACAGTAAAATCGATCAGCCTTTTCTTAGGGCTTTTAGAAGTCGCATCTCTAAAAAAGATAGACGATTTGTGCTCCTGCATAAGCTCGCTCTCATGGTTCTTTATTGTCTCCAAAGAGATTACATTCACACTAGCACCTGAATCACAAAGGGCACACTGAGAATCAGTTTGCCTAAGATACAAGGAATAGTGAACTCTCCTAGATCCTCAAGCTTAGTCAGCTCTCTTGGAAAAGGTATTGGAGGCCTATACTTCCATTCCTTACTTGCTGCACCATCATCAACTTCAGACTTCACCATATTGCATGATTCATTCGAATTCTTCTCAACTTTTCCAGGTAGAGCTCCCTGAGATCTCCTCATAGCTTCAGCAGTCTGAGCTACTTGAGTGTCTAGCTTCTTTAGATACACAGAGACTAACTCAAACTTGTTGTTCAGATCATTGTATATGCTATCTATCTTGGTGTTGAGCTCGCGGGTGGACTTCTGTTGCTCGATCGCAAGCTATTGGATCAAAGCCTTGATTTCATCATTAGAAGTACTTGAAGAGATCACTGGAGCTTGCTGTGGTGGTGCTTGCTACTGCCATGGCTTGACCATTTTCTGCCAGTTACTTCCTCCCGAGTTCTCATTGAAAGGCTCATGATTATTCCATCTCTGACCAGATCCTTTCACAAACGTCTTCCGTTGAATAGACGGTCCCTGAGGCATAAGTGGAGCTGGAACCACAATATCTTGGGGGTTCTCCACATTAGTGCTCTTGTATGAGAGATAGTTAGGGTTCTGTCCTCTATTCTACCAGTTAACATACTCGACTTCTCTCTGCTCATCAGTCATCTCAGAATCATCCTGAACCTACACTACATCTCTATTGTCATCCAGCTGAAGCACTCATCTTTGAACACCTTGATTCGCCTTGATAAGCATATCAAGTTTCTCAGCATCTCATCGATCCTCTGAATCTCCACACTGTTGACCTTTCTGCCTTAGTCATATTGTGGATAATGTTTCTCTGAACTCGCAGCCAAGTTGTCGATGAGAGTGAAAGCTTCACCCTAGTGTTAGTCATGAAGTCTCCATTACTTGCTGCATTCAATGAGTTCTTATACTCCCAATCGATACCACCATAGAAGGTGTTCAACAACTGCTCATCCGAATACCCATGATGTGGACAGTCTCGTTGATACTCCTTGAATCACTCCCATGCTTCATTCAAAGACTCACCAGTTGCTGAAACGCTGAAATCTTGCTTCTCAATGCTGCAGTCTTTGACTTGGTATAGAACTGATCCAAGAAGGCAGCCCTAGCTTCTTCCCACGGGGTGAGTGAACCAGGAGGCAAAGATCGCAACCACCTAGAAGCTTTGTCATAAAGCGAATGGTGAAACAACTTACACTTTACATAGTCTGCAGGAACTCCATTCGAACTCGTGGTACTGCACATATCCTCAAAGTTCTTAATATGATCCATCAAATTCTCTCCTGGGAGATCATTGAAGACATATTGCTTCACTAATACCCATGATGTGGACAGTCTCGTTGATACTCCTTGAATCGCTCCCATGCTTCATTCAAAGACTCACCAGTTGCTGAAACGTTGAAACCTTGCTTCTCAATGCTGCAGTCTTTGACTTGGTATAGAACTGATCCAAGAAGGCAGCCCTAGCTTCTTCCCACGTGGTGAGTAAACCTGGAGGCAAAGATCACAACCACCTAGAAGCTTTGTCATAAAGCGAATAGTGAAACAACTTACACTTTACATAATCTGCATGAACTCTATTCGAACTCGTGGTACAGCACATATCCTCAAAGTTCTTAATATGATCCATCGAATTCTCTCATGGGAGACCATTGAAGACATATTGCTTCACTAATCCAATCATAGTCTTGCCTCTGTATAGGTGGAGGTCGAATGGCAGACCTATTCTTACAGTAAGTGTGAGGTGTATCCATGTCACCTATAGCTCGGCGTTGAGAATGTTCATGCTGCCTCCTAAGCATAGCTAGATCTCTCTGCAACTGCTCAACTGTTTGCTAAACATCCTGGTTTCTCTGAACAGTGGGCTAAGTCTCATGCTTCTGAGGAATCTGTTGGTTATCCTGATTCATTGCTTTTGCCATGCGATTTTCTCTTTCAACTCTAGCAAGTTCTTTGTTGTCAAAACCAAGTAGATTCTCTGAACCTTGACTTCTTCTGTTCATAAACCTGAAACGAAAACAAAAACAAAACACAAAATAAAAAAGTAAGTAAAAGAGTATAGACTAAAATTTGAATATCAATCGAAAGGCAAACAATTGGTTCCCCAACAACAGCGCCAAAAACTTGGTGTTCACAAAGTTTTATCTCTATAAATCCTACTGCAAGTTCACAACAATGTAGTAGTAGTACTTAGTGATCGAATCCACGAAGAAGCAAGTTTGTACTTTCAATCACTTAATCCGAAATTCAAGCTATACTAATAGTATAATCGAATGTAAACTAACAACATAAAAAAACGGGTTGTAATATAATAAAAAGCATCAGACATTGGGTATTCATCAGGAAATAAGAATCAATCAGGGAAAATATTCAAGAATAAGTAGGCAACATTCTCGACTTGAATATAAAGGTTTGACGAATCCACTATCATGGTATTTGTCACTCTATCAAACAACCTAGAGATCCTAACTATAGTTGGTTCCAGATTCTAGATAGACTTTAACAAACATGTTCAATTATCGTTGGTTAGATTCGATTGCTCATCAATGCTAGTTCAGGAATTCTATAAGCTTTTGGAATGTAAAACAACCTATGATCATAGATTAGGTAATCAAGCTAATCTAAGCATTAAACACAAGCATAGATGGAGAACTCTTAGTCATCGGATCATATACAATCCCTAATTATTGATTCTTAAATCCCTAGAAACTCTAAACCTGATTAGGTAACTACTCAGACATGATTAAACAAACAATAAAAGGCATAATGATGACGAACATGAAATTTGATTGTAATTAATAAAAAAGGTTCATAAATCTTCTCAAAAGTATAATGCAATTCTTCTCCCATCTTACAAAGTACTCTCTGAATCAAAAATTATGGCTCTCTCTCTCTTTCTAAAACGATAAAATAACTATTTATATGATCCTAAAAACGCAGGTGCAAAACAGGAAAATTAGGTCTTAAACTCGCTGGCTCGATGATAGATCGACCAAGGCGACTGATCGATCGATCTGAGTTGATTGCTTGATCTCTCAAAGTCATGTTCGATCAACGTATCGAGCGATGCCTTCAGTGTAAAGCCGATCGATCGATCGATCCATGATGTGTGGATCGATCACTGGGTGGAGCGATGCTTTTTGTGGGATAGTGATCGATCAATCCTTGTGATGTAGGTCAATCAATGGGTTGAACGTAGCTTCCAATGGGATAGTGATCAATCGATCAAGGAGTTGATCGATCGATCTCTAATCTTGGCTGAAAACTCCAGAAATTGCTCTGATTCATCCTAAGTCATGCTCTACGTGTATAATCCAAAATAAACCTGTTTTCACCTGAAAAGACTTTAAAACACAGACAATAAATCTGAAAACATGTGAATTAGTGAGATAGAAACTGATAAAAATGAGGTATATCACAAATCACGTCAGAGAGGTTGTTACTGACGAATCAATCTGTTGATTAACTCTGTGTGTTAGCACTGTTTGCAAAGATGAAGAAGTTTCTATCTGATTCCTGGGCCAAAACCTGTAACAGTAAGGCCCAAATAGAATGCTAAACATTCTGGTCCAATCGAAAACTTAAAACCCATTCATCATAACATGTTATGAATAAGGTTTTGTGTTGCATGAAAAAAAAAGTGAAAGTATTTCGACAACTAGTTAAATTTACCTCAATACCTAAGCTTGGTTCTAAAAAGTTATGTATCATGCATAATATATTTGGATAGATTTAGACTATAGATCAGATTTTTATATCAACGGTTGGAAAAAAAGTTACTTTTCTCTGTTTCTAGATATCTTCCTTTTCTAGTAAACCAAAAAATTGACGTTTATTTTTTTGGATTTCAAAATCTTGTTGGATTAAAAAGATAAGAACAACACCGTCCAAAAACAAAAGTTATTCATAGCTAACAAACGGTTCATAAATGAATTGATGAAATAAGTTATTTATTCATTAGAAAGTTTTCAAGTGTTTATTTCATCAAAAGTAGCAAACACATAGCAGAAGAATAAGTAAATATCAACATAATACACAAATTACTTATTTGGACAATCGGGCACATCTTGACCTGGTTTGCGACATGTACACTTATCATGAATGCAACAAGCCGGGCGATAATCGGGACAATTGATGCTTTGACACTCAAGGTAAGTGTCACATATTCCTAAATGATTCACACCGATTGCGTTTGTATTCATCTTTTGTATCGTACCACACTTGCATGTTCCATTGTCGCAATATCCCTCACCTTTCAGACAAGTTCGTAGCCCTTGGCACTCCAAGTTTTCGTTGCATAGTTTGGCTTTTGCAAGATCTTGTTCTGCATACAGATTATGTGTTAGTCCCAGTGTCTCACCATAAAAACATATGAGAGTTTTTTTTGGGACAACCCGAGGTGGTTCACACTCATTAGTAACGTACTATATATCGATGTACTAAATTCGGCTACATCTAAAACCAACGAAAGCAAATAAAATTCTTAAAATACCACATATAATATAGTGAAAGCAAATAAAATTCTTAAAATACCACATATAATATAGTGAGAGAAGTTCAAACTCAGGTAACGTATTGTTTTCCTAACTTCTTTTCACTCTATACGACACAACCATGTTGGCAAACATATGAGGTTTTTGATTTCATCATTAGTTTTTCACATTTTTCATTCGTTTATCAAAATACAATTTGAAAGGATTAATAATACTTACGGAAGACAAAGGTAAGAAGAGAGACGAATAAAAATAGCTTGAAGGAAACGTTCATCATGTTTCAAGTATATGTTTTTCTTTTATGATTTTAATGGTGCTATTCTTCATGTCTTTTTATAGTGGTAGTTTATGTAAGATTGTGGAAACGAGAGTCAAATAGCATTAACTCTTTAGTACTTAAAAGTTATTTACCAAATTCATGCACCACAACGTTACATTTTTTTTAACCTAACTTTAATTAATACATGACTATACGTTACGTAGTTTCTTCTTCTTCTTTTTTTAAAAAAAAAAAAAACTCAAATGTAGTTTTACATCATTAATAAGCGGAGATAACAAAGTTTGACAAGTACACCACATTTTTTTTCAATAATATTGGAGTACAATTGACCGGCTCATTAGTTTAGTTCTTATATAATGTAGATAACGGAATTTGATCCCAAAATATACAAGTGCGCCTGCCATTTAGTAAAATTACCCATATCACTAAACTAAAGTCACTTTGCACAAATACACTACTACTTTCTATCAAAGACTTCGTCAAAATTTAGTCAATTTGTTTTACTATATAGTTCAATCATTAAAATTTACTGACCAAAATTTCATGGTCTAAAATATTATTTAATTTTTTTGACCAAAATTAATTCATAAATTATTAACCAAAAGTGATGGTCATAAAAATTTGATGTGATAATATATTATTGACCAAGAATATATAATAAATAATTTACATAGAAGTGATATATAATTGGTCCAAATCTCTGACCAGAAAAAAATATAGTAAAAAAATGGTCAAATTTTCTAACTAAAATTATATAGACAATAATTTTCTTTATCGGAAAATAGTCAATAATTCTTACGAAAATTTTCATCAGAAATTTTTGATAAAAAATTGGACAATGAACCTAAAAATTGTTTACCTTAATGAACCTAAATATAAGTGTAATTAATATAATCAAATGTAAACAAGTTATCGATAGATTCTTATGTGTATAAACTAATTTTGCAAGTAACATTTAATCTAGTGAAAAGTTGTAAGTTTATTGAAGGCAGATGTATTTGCACATTTACGGATCGAATTATACCACCTACATTATGAAGAATTTGACTAATGAACCGGATAGTTGTGGCCAATGTTAGAAAAAAAAAACTAAATTTACTGTTTTGGATTACATATTCCTCTCAGAAAAGTCACTCAAATATTTCATATTTTTGGAAAAATTAATATCATACGAGAACATAAACCTACACCTTAAATTGATTTTATATGCTCATTTTACTTTGATTATGAGGTTTATTCAAGAGAAAAACAAATTTAAGATGTTATATTAAAATACTATATGTTTTCAAAACTTAGTTTGATTAGTTTGTAAATAGTTTTCATCAAGCAATTAATAGACTCCTCTTCGGTAGAAGTTTAAAGAGATTTGGAAAAAAGGTGTTCCTTTAATACATATCTCAATAAATTTCACTAGCTGCGTCATTGGCCCAAGCGCAAAGATAACGGATTGAAAACTTGGATTAGATGATCTCTCATTTACATATTATCTCAAATTATAATAAAAAAGAGTCGAAGCGACCATCATCAAGTCCAGTTAGCCAAGACGGACATGCCTCCAGCACCAAGTAAAACGGCAGCGTATGACTTCATCTGAAGAGTGATGCTTTGCTGCATCTTTTGACCCATAAAATCTGAGGCTAGAAGGTCAACTAAAGCCATGTAGATTAGTAATCCACCTGAAGAAGCGTTGAGCAGTCCAACCGTAATGAGTAAGTCAGGGCTGTTCTCTTTGTACGTTTCAGATAAAGCCCATCCAAGAGCCACTCCAAATGGCGTTGTGACCGCGAAAAAGAAGGCCATCACTGCCTTTTTCACCCACCCGTACTTTGCCTACATCATATCTTTGCAGTTTACTTTTATCTAAACACATCTCATACCTCAATATATTCAAGTGACACATACTTTTTGGAGAAACAAATCGAATTGAAACTTGTTAATTAATTCACTTGGATGATGCATCCACCGAGACCCATGCCTTCAAACATTTGGTGGAAGCAAAGAGCAGCGATGAGACCTTTGATGGTGCAAGTATTGTTAGTGGCTCCTACGGATAGTCCTATCACAAATGGAGTGCACCACTATTCCTAGCTCCGATACCTATTATAAGGAAAGGATACTATTGTAAATGTATAATGTCTTACATGTGTAAAAGTTGTGTGCATTCACCATCTAATAGAATCATTCAGTATTATTTCATATACCTATTTCATTTTGGAGAAATCCAATATTGTTTCAAATTCTCGCATTCAACTTTAACTTATCAATTACGGTATAGAAACGTATACGTGTATATGCAATAATATATGATTCTAGCAGTTGATAGCGCAAGTCTTCCGCTTGTTAAGCTATTTATCTGTATGTTGAATTTTTCAAAAATCTGGTGGTTAGGGTGGTTTAACTAATAACTCTAGCATTAGGGTTTAATTTCTTCTCGTTACACATACACATAATAGACTAAAAAGAGAATTTAAGGTGTGATATCAGGCTATATATTGGTATTGGACGTGTCGATCTAACTATTTATAGGTATTGCAAGAAAAAGAAAAAGTGTGAAGGAATACTAACGATGGCAATAATACGATATGGGAGAAGCTGTAAATTAGGTCCAAGTTACTTGCCATCGATATGATTAAGACCATGGCCATTGGCATGATGTGCATGCGCTTGCACGTGCCCTATCTCTTGATCAGGAATGTGAGCAGATACCACATCACGTGGCAGCCTCCTACTGAAAACGCTGGTGGTGATTGAGTCAACCATAAGTGTGAACAAGGAGGACATCATGGCAACGAAGCCAGTGAAAGGAAACTTGTGCCAGGGGTTATCGTGAAGACAATGAGATGAAAGCATTTCGAAGGAATCAGGCAAAACATGGATGAAACCAGTAGCGAGGATGATCCCAGAGGCGAAGGATTTAACAATGAGAAAGAGAGAGATTTCTCAGGTTGAAAAGCGGAAGCGGAACGTGCAAAGAATGGTAAGCAAACGCCGATAACACTAGTGATTAGGATTGAAAAGATTGCTATGAGTTTGAGATCAAATGCTCTTGTTTTGTCAGTACATATGGTTTCAGACTCGGGTTTACACTCTTCATCGGATTCAGACAGAACTCCAGGAAAATGAATTATATATTCAAATTCGTATTGGAAGGTCATGGTTTAAATATGTTCATTTGAATTATTAGTTATAGTTGACTATAGTGCACAACTGTAGATGGCAAAAATATGACTATCTACCATGGCTTTTCGGGTTGGAATATCTCGAGTTTCCATTCTAATAATTTTTAATTAATAAGTTATTGATAAGCTTATGATAAAGACGAAACGATTTTGGGGAAGGAAATATAAACAAAAGAATTCTACGTAATATGCCAACAACGTCTATGCCCCAAACTAACTTTTGGTTTTGGAGTTCATTGACGTCCTTTAGCCACTTTGATATTCCATAAAATTTGGAGAATTTATCAATTTAACAAGAAATTACACACATATATAATGTATATGAAGCTGATCTATAACCTAAATTCTCTATTTAGAGTTGGGTAGAATTCGAACTCATTTTGATGCTTAACGAAATTAGAGCAATCCAAAATCACATGTTTCTTGGTAATTAGATAACTCATTTTCTTTTTTCATTAACTAAAAACAAAATATACTTAAAATGTAGAGATTACCTCAGCTCCAGTTTTGCCTTTTTCTCTCCCTGTGTCGTCTTTCTTGTTTTCTTTTCAGTTATTTTGTTGGGTTATAGAATATGAAATTAGATTTATAGCTATGAATCTGTAACTAGTTCTCTCAAATTTTGCTTTGTCGTGGTGATACTTCTATTTTGCTACAGTTTTTTTTGTTCATTAGCTCACCGAAAATTTTCAAACCATATATGCTTAGGTAAGAGTTTGATCATTTGCCAAAGCAACTTTGATGTTTCCTTCACTCATGCTAATATTTAGATCTGGGCGAAATCTGTTTGGTTTTTAATATGTCCCCATTTATGTCGCTACTTCACCTACAATGGTATTGGTTTAAATATGCCTCTCAAAAATTGAGGTACTGCATCTCCGAATTAGTAAATTCAGTCTTATAACTTCGAAGACTATCAATTTCAAACAAGGACTTGAAGGGCTGAAGACTGTATATGCGCTAAGTGTTATTATTGTCTTCATTTTTCCGATATGTGAAGAGCAAAAAACTTGTAATAAATTGTAGTTTGTGTTTTTATTTTATCAACAGTTTGATCGACAAGATCCGATCCATAACATAAAACTCATTCCTAAAATCTTTTTTTTTGAGCTATCATACTATAACGGTAGGAATCGAACAATGGTGCCAAGTCATTAGCTGGATTGTAGTTTGTGTTTAAAATTTTTGTTTTATGTGTTTTCTCGTTGTATTATTCCCAAAAAATTTTGATATTTCTCTTTACTTTCCCGGAGATTTTGATCTTGCTGTTTTGCTACCGAAAGATTTAAATAGGAAAAAGGATCTATTTTTTAATGAACTTATTCTGTAGTGTCGATTTTTAATGAACTTTTGAGTCTGAATTTGTTGAGGATTTCTAGGATTCGTGATGAATTTTGAATTAAAAGTATAGAGTTGATGATTCTCAAATTGGGTGGATTATGATTGTAGTCAAGTTGTAATCTGTTTGTAATTTAGTATATTTTTCGGTTAGTTATCTTGTCTATTTTTTTAGTTAGTTAGATTGTAATGAGTTGTATTTAATTTATTTAGTTATCATGTCTATTTTTGGGTTAGTTAGTTTTTTTCTAATTTTAAAAATTATTTTGATTTTCTTAATTTTTTTGGTTTTTTATTTTTAAAAGTTTATCTTGAATTATTTTATTTAAATATATATATTTTATAAATTTATAAAAAATTCTTTGATTTCTTTTTTATTTTTTTTTTAATTTTTTAAAATTTTTTGATTTATTATTTTCTAAATCTTTTATTTCGGCCATACACGTGGCGCTTAAATTAGATGTACATGTATAGTCTAACAGTGAAATGACGAAGATTTAACCGTTGATTGATGGTGTTAACTGTCAATGTAAAAATTGACCATAATTAAAAAATTTATATAGATTTTAAAAAAATTTAATTACCAAATTAAGCTTTAAGATAGGTTCAACAATTCATTAAAAAATCTGTGATGCGCATTAAGAGATATGCCTTTTCGATTTTGGTCTTGCTAGTTTCTTTCTCTTTATATTTATCTTATTTTTTTGGGTTATTTTCAAAAATAACTTTTTTTGGGGGGTCAATTGCAAAAATGATCTCCATTTTTTTCTCACTAAAATTTTCTCCAAAATAACCTTGTGACTCTATATATTTACAATCATGCCATTATTTTTTTTTCTTCTTTTCTTAATTCAGAAAAATACTTGAAAAGATATAAATATTTGTGACAAACAACTTATTTACAACAATGTCATCTTCTTCAATATTTCCAACCACAATTAAATTCTACATTTCTGAAAAGTGGACTTCAATTAAAGTCTACAAAATGTAGACTTACAAAGTAGATTTAATACAGAAAGTCAAATTTAGTCAATTACAAAACTAATTTCAGAAGATTTAAAAAGAAGTCTACTTTTACAAATATATTTTAGACTTCTAATGTAGACTGTAAATTAAGTCTACTTCTTCTATAGACAGTAAATTAAGTCTACTTCTGAAAAGTCAAACTTTGGTCAAATGTAAAACTAACCCTTTTAAATGTAAACTTAAAATAAAATCTACTTCTGTAAAGTCAATTTTTGGTCAAATGCAAAACTAACCCTTTCGTAGACTTTATTTTAAGTCTACTATGACAATTTTAGTAAAACTCAAATCATAGCATATGTATAATGTTTTTTTTTGTATTTTTCCCATGTGTGTTTACTCATTTACCTTCATGTGTATAAATTTCACATGTTTATGTGTTATATTTATGGTTTACTAAAATTTTGATATAATTTAGGCATGTAGCTCATTTTGAGTAGAATTAAATAAAGTCTACATGTTGTAAACTTTAAATAAAGTTTACTTCTTCAATTTTGATAACACTCAATTTATAGCATATGTATAATGGTTTTTCCCCATTTATGTTTATTTAGTTGTTTGTACATATTTATGTGTTATGTTTATGGTTTAATAAATTTTTGAAATAATTTAGGTGTTAACTCATTCTGAGCAGATTTCATTTGAAGTCTACTATGTCAAATATGTTAAAAATAAACTTCATACCAAGTCTACAATATCAATTTTGTTGTACAATGTATAACATTTGTTCTTTAAGATAAATTGGTTATAAAAGAGATTCAAGGTTCATAATGAAAATGACTATTAAATATACAAGGAAAGGTCATAAACCTAGTGATTGATTGTAGCATCAAGGAGAAAGTATTAAGCTTGGAGAACATTTGTTTTCTAATTTTTCATAAGTAAATAATTGTAATCGTTTAGGAATCAGCAAAAGATTAAAAATAACCAAATTACTGCCAAATTGTAACGCAACCAAATGTTTGATTGATTAAAATAGTACAAATTTTTTGCTGAACTCAAACATCTATAAACTAAAAAATTAAACTAAATACTTGTGTACATAAGAGCTAAAATATTCGGACTTCTTTACAGTTCTTTTAAAATAGCCTACCAAAGCTCCAACATAACATAGTAAAACCGGTCTGAACTTCAATATATGGTCGATTAGCAGCCAAAAAAACATTTTGATCAGTTAAAATCATTGATCTAGTAGCTTGAATTAATCAACTAGACTCATCATCAGCACTCAGCAGCGAAATCAACATCAACAAAGAACTATATTTAAGAGATCTTTTCCCCAGATTTATCAACACAAACTCAATTAAAGAGAAAACAACTCACCAATCAGCGTAAATAACTAAATATTTCAATGGAAAGGTGAAGATAAAATCTAACCCAACTGAATCTCCTGCAACAAAAAGAAACCATTATGAATCAACAATACAAAAAGCAAACACAAAAACGAAAGATGGAGATAACTATGATGCAAAAAGGAGATCCGACATAACAAATATACACATGAAGTCTACATGACAACTCTACACACAAAGTTTACATGAAAACACCACACATGAAGTCTACATGACAACTCCATGATATCTCAAATCACGAAGTCTACATGACAACTCTACAAGTAATAAAAAAATTAAAATTATACAATGAGACTTTTCACATCTCAGACCACGGTGAACATGAGACAAAACTAGAGTTTCTTACAAAAAATCAAAACTCAAATCTCAATTCTACTAATTTTACAACAACAAAAAGTAAAACTCAAATCTACTAATCTTAAAACAACAAATAACAAAACTTTAGGAATAATAACGAATCTAGGTTTGAAAGAAAGAAAGAATAAGATAAATCTGGGTTTCACATAATAAAGATGAATAAAAACAAAAAAAATCAGAGAGAATACAAAAAGAATAGCAATAAAAAACACAGATCTTTGACCACAACCTGATTGTAAATATTTCCCGCCGCCAAACAAAGGTTTTGCCACTATAACCACCACCATCGGACCTGAACAGAAAGAAGAAGAAATTGTGAAAGAAGAAGAAACAAGACGAAATAAGAGATGAAAAAGAAACAAAAAACAGAGCAAAGAGGAAAAATAAATAAAAAACAAAGCAGAGAGGAAGAGTCACCAGAGAAGAGAAGAATGGCAGCGGTGTGCTTCAATCGACGGCGGAACTCTGCCTGTGTTGGTCGGAATTGCTTTGGCGGTGAAGAAAAAATTGTAGAGAGAAAATGATGGTGGTTGTAAGAGATGGAGGCTCTTAGGGTTTTTTGTACACAACATTCCTTTTATATGTATGGTAAAGTAGATGGTACAATACTTGATTCGGCAACAAACCAATTTAATTTGTACTCTAATTCGTTGTAGACATTATATGAAGTCTACATTGAAGACTTTAAATAAAGTGTACACTGAAGACTGTAAATAAAGTCTACACTAAAGACTTAATTGCTTATATTCATTACTAGTTCACAATATCAAAATCTAGGGAATATGATATTTGTTAGTTTAACTTCATATAAAGTCTACACTACGTAAATTTTCATTAATAATTATTTTTTGCATTAAATTAATTAAATTTTGTATATTTTAAATAAAGTCTACGTAAAATCCAAAATTCAACATGTAATATTTAAATAATGTTTACAAAGATTAAAATTCAATTCAAAATATATACTGAAGTATACATTTAAGTAAATAAATTTAAATTTTAAAACATCATAATTACTTATATTTTAAATTAAATAAATTAAACATCCTAATTGCTTATATTTTTAATTTTATTTTAAAAATAAAATTAATCACAAAGTAGACTTTATTTTAAGTCTACTTTGTAGACTTCATATGTACTCTACCTTGTAAACTTCACATGTAGTCTACATATGCGTAAACTTTAATTGTAAACTATTGAAGATTAAAACTGTAATTATGATATCCATTTTTTGTTTATTTATTAAAAAAATATTGTAAATTCACTAAACTTTTGAGTTAGTTTTGTATTTGACTCGAGGTGTACTTTTATATTTCCAACCAAATTTTAGGTCTCCTATTCTTTTTTTTGGCAAGATAAGAACTTAAAAAATAAAATAATGTATGAAGACAAAAAAATATACTTTTTTTTTTTTGTCAACATTGGATCGACAAGGTCCAATCCATAGCCTAAAGCCCACTCTTAAAATACCTTTTTTAAGCTACCATAATGCAGCAGGTAGGAATCGAACCCGGATGCCAAGTCATTAGCTAGATCATTCTAACCACCAGACTGAGAGCAACTCGGCACAAAAAAATATACTTAGTTTATGAAATGTTGTGTAGTAGTATTTATATACTGTTTATAGCGTTATTATTTAAATCCAAATCTGCATGATATATTTGACCGAGGTAAAAAAACAGAAAAAGCCATTCAACAATATGGATGAGATGGTTTCATCAACATTTATTAGCTTCAACGTACGTGAGATATGTACCCATTAAACATGATATAGGTCAAGCCCACTTAGCCATAAGCGACATACCACCAGAACCAAGCAAAACCGCAACGTAAGACTTTAACTGAAGCTTCACACTCTTCTGCATTTTCTTACCCATAAAATCAGCAGCTAAAAGGTCGACTAAAGCCATGTAGATAAGTAATCCAGCCGAGGAAGCATTGAGCAAACCAACTGTTATAAGTGCATCAGGACTATTCTCTTTGTATGTTTTAGATAATCCCATTCCTAAAGCCACTCCAAAAGGCGTTGTCACCGAGAAAAAGAATGCCATCACTGCCTTCTTTACCCACCCGTACTCCGCCTGAAGGATGCAACCACCAAGACCCATGCCTTCGAACATTTGGTGGAAGCAAAGAGCAGCGATGAGACCTTTAATCGTGCATGTATTGTTTGTAGCTCCTACTGCTAGTCCTATTACTATCGAGTGTACAATTATTCCTAACTCCAATACCTGTTCCAATACATAGATATTTATGAGTCTTTCTAATTATAATTCCACCCTAGCTCGTATTAGAGCCTAGCTCAACTATAACTTTAAAGATATTAAAGCTTTTATGTGAAAAAAATAATCTGTTTAACCAACCTATAGTACTTGAGAGATCTCCTCGTTGACTAAGTTTTTTTTTTCAAACAATTGGATTTATAAGACCAATCCATAGTTAATCTGTCAAACCCTTAAACCCCTAGTAATAATATGTGGGAAAAATATTTCGGTAGAAAAGCCGGAGCACTCGACTACTTGACCAAATGTATTTTACCAGGTAATTTTTTATTTGAAAGAACCTATGATACTTCAATTCTAGGGCAAGTACTCGCCTACTGTTTATTTTCTTATAATTAAAATCAAGAGTTTTGTTCGAGAAAATAAATAAGTAAAACGAGAGTGAAGGATTAGTACTAACAATTGCAATAACACGATACCGCAGAAGTTGTAAAGTAGAAGCAAGCTCCTTATCAGTCTCTAAATGAAGAGTGTGATGATGACCATGACCATGACCATGGCCATGGTCATGAACCTGCTCGTGCCCCATCTCTTGGTCAGGAGTTTCAGCGGATGCCACGTCAGCACTTTGTTTTTTCCTCCCTGACTTGGTGAATACACTGGTTGTAACAGAGTCAACCATAAGAGTAAACAAGGCCGAGATCATAGCAACGAAGCCAGTAAAAGGAAACTTGTGCCAAGGATTATCATCAAGACAAGGAGATGAAAGCATGTCAAAAGAATCAGGCAAGACATGCGTGAAACCAGTGGCTAGGATGATTCCGGAAGCAAAAGATTTGACAATGAGGAAGTGAGATTTCTCAGGCTGGAAAGCAGGAACTGATCGAGCAAAGAAAGGGAAACAAACACCGATTAGACTGGTGATGAGGATAGTGAAGATTGCTATGAGTTTAAGATCTACTGCTTTGTTCTTGTCGATACATGTGTTGTTAGTTATGGGGTTGCAATCATTTTTAGATTGAGAGAGAACTCCGGGAAAGTGGGAGGTGGAGAAGAGGAGGAAGAGGACGATGGTGTTAGAGAAAATGATTTGACCTTTACTCATATTTCTCATTTTGAGTTTTTGATACAAAGAATACTTTGCTGGCTTACTCTTTTATAAGAAAAGAGATTGAAGATTATTGCTATCAAAGTACGTGTAGACATTACAAATTCATAAGTCGTATGGGTCGACTTATAACACAAGAAAGTCTAGACTAATTAATTCTACGCAGAGGGTAGGGGCTGTGCTTGACACAAGCATATAGAATATTTAAATAGACTTAAAATAGCAAAAACATTTTATGTAAAGCAAATGACCTTAAACCAATAGGTAACGTGTTATGGCTTAACTTTAGCCATCTATTTTGTTTGAGTTTTAATATGACAACTATATATATTTAATTATACAATTTACACATATCTCTTATATAATAAAAACATAGCATTAACTTAAATACCGTGTTATATTGTCTATTTTGGACTACATTGTATTGTTACTAGGAAATATTATCACATAATATTTGTCACACAATTATATTCTGATAAGATTCTAGAACTAATTAATTAATTATTATTATCTTGATTAAATATTACTAATTAATTAATTATAAATCCTACGAAATTATCATAATTATATCCTTATCCTAATCGATATTTATTTAAAACAATTCTCCTAATCCTAATAGGAAAACTAATAAACATCTATTTAAAACCCAATCCACTCAGGACAATTATCACAATTCTCAAAACGATTCGAAATTAAGATTTGAATATCACAATTATCACAACATCTATTTAATCATTTAAGATTTGATTTTTGTTGGTTTAAAAAAAATCTATAACCAATTAAAATTTGAATTTTGTTTGTTAAAAATAAAATTTTAACCAATTAAGATTATATTTTTGTTGGTTTAGAAAGACCAATTAAAATTTGATTTTTGCTGGTTTAAAAAAAATCTTTAACCAATTAAGATTTGATTTTCATTAGTTTTTTTAAAATAAATTATGTGTTGAGATTTTGATAAGAGCCTTAATACATTTTTTTGTTCTAACAAATAAATTTTTTGGATTTTAATAAGAAAATTAAT